>JADLZL010006423.1:0-102537 GCA_015844335.1 Chrysopogon serrulatus
TTAGATATTTTATATACTGAAAAGCCCGATGGATGGGCATCGCCGCTATTTTTTTTTCTTGTGTTTTGATTCATTCATAATTCACCGAAGGGGGGCATATGTTGACAACCAAAAATGTCCATTCTTGTGAAGTTGTCAAAAGTGAAAACGGACTGCGCCATCACGTTCCTCTCGTCGAGATGGTGAAAAACATATATAGAATGTTCAATTTGGAGTGGGATACAAGAGTTATGCTCTCGGGAAGATTGCGCAAAATGAACTACGGGTACTACCGGTCCGAGACCAAGTACACCGGTGGATGGCGGAGATTGGCGCGGTTTGGCGCAAAATGAACTACCGGTACTACCGTCTTAACACGGTACTACCAGGGTAGGGATCTGGTACTACCGGTGGAGACTTGCACCACCGGTGGAGCTTGATCGGGTTTGGCGCCAAAATGAACTACCGGTACTACCGGTCTTTCACCCGGTACTACCGGTAAGGCCCGGTACTACCGGTGTATCTCGACCGGTACTACCGGTAGTGTCTGCATTCGAATCTAACTTCGGATCCCGAACCGACTTGTTTTTAAGTCGGTTTTGGGTAAGTTTTGGACGTGGGAAACTTGGAGATTGGGCTTTGAAGATGTTTCCCATTTGGGATAAGACCACCCCCTTCTATATAAACAAAGGAGATCATGGCCGATTGAGATCCCATCTATCCAATCGTCAAAAAACACCTACACAACTAGGGTTTCGGCGGTTTCATCTCTACCTTGCTGTTGGATTTGCGACTCTCGACGAGTTTCAGCGGCATTCTAGGCGGCCTTGCTGGTCCTAGGAGAACCTTCGCGTGCATCTCTCCGACGGGTCTTCCCGAGGGGTGTTCCGGAGCTTCGCCGGCGAAGAACGTGCTTTAAATCGGTCCTACCGGTCTCTAGATCGGTTCGATCGATTCCGCTGAGTTCTTGCTGCGTTCTAGGTTGGTTTGCAACCTCTTGGGCGTGCTAGCCCTGCTGGTGTGTTGCCTAGGTCAATTCTAGCGTCAACAGATGGAAAGAGCAAGGGGTGATGGAGGAATACCGGAGTACAAGGTGGACAAATAGAGCAGGGTCCATGCTAGAATATTATTTGGACAAAGCAGTTCCTTTAGATTGTATAAGGAATTACGTAAGCCGGTTGGAGATAAATCTGCCCTAGTATAAATTTGTACTGAGTACTTGAATGCGGCGAGGAGTCTAGTTTAGTTTTCGGTAATGAATCCAAGAACACGTGGCTTATTAGGTTTTGCAAGTTTAATGACAAAGAGTTAGTCACATATCATTGTGGCCACTTTGTTTTTTGGCCCTCTGGTGATTGGATTTAGTGTATGGTGCAAGAATTTGTAAAGGCTAATAAGGACACGGTAGTGTCTAATTATGGACTTGGTGTTGAGAGCACACTTAGCTTTAATGTTAGGATATTTGTTTTCATCTTTGGTTTCATTAGTAGCCCGACCAAATTTGGAGTCAAGAGCATTCTGATGCACGCAGGAGAGCTTTATATAGTTCGCAGTAAGGGTTACACAATTCTATCGTTGAATATCCTTGAAATGACTCAATCTCCAAAGCTTGTAGATATATATATAGGCCTGGCATGTGTGAGCCCCATTTCTTATCGTCTTTGACCCAATAGACAGGCGGGATTGGGTATAAAGGTGGTGAAGTACCCTGAACCCATACATTGACATGACGGAAATTAAAATTAGTTTAGAACTGTTATAGGGGTCACACGCATATATAAATATATGTTATATGTACTATATTTAAATAGTGTTATCTGAATTTTTGGAGTGAAATAGACCTTTTCAAGAGAAAACAATATCCAACGATTGGGACGTGTGCTGATAACCATCACAAGATAGCAATGATTGGTCCAAGGAATGGTACAGACAAAGATGACGTGCTCATCATGACGTGGACTCCTTGGCTTTGCGTTCTTGCCTACTGAAAATTGCTAGTGTTACATACTCCTATATATATACCCTGTTACCTACCGCGCTTTCCATCGAATAATAATCATGATATACTGATCCGGCAAGGATATGATTAATAATTAAGCAAAATATCTTTTTATATTCATGTATCTGATCTATCAAAAAAGAAATGGGGATTATTTCTTTGGTTTTTATATTTGATAACTTGTTATTACAAATATTAGCATCTCTAGTCTTGACATATGGTTACTTATAAGTGGATGAGCATGCTGAAGGCGAGGAAATAATGTTTAATGCATGATCACTATCATGGGCTCACCAAATGATACTGCATGATAGGGTGAAATTTACCAAAGTAATTGAGTGCATCTTTATCATTTCCCCTTTTTATGAGTGTGAGAAAAAGGAGAGGAAAAGTATACAACTTTTTTACTCAAATCAATGGAAAATCTCATGAAGTGAGTCCGAAGCAATTCTATGTTCTTCCCTCCCCAACGAATGTCAACTATTCTGAGGTAAGTGATGAGGATGAAAGCAAAGCAAATGCTATTATTAACCCATCACTTCCACTCATAACAGGAAATGACCTGAATAAAATCAATTTAATTAATTAGAAAAGAAACTGAGAGGCATGTTCCTATGATTCTGATGTGATGACACACTACTGACTACATATATTGCATATAATGTTTAAAACAAAATATGAATGTACCTATAGCACAAATTCTTGGTAACGCAAAAACTGATGATAGAAAAAAAAAAGGTCAACTACTAGCTTTCCAAACAACTGGATAGTGAACATATATCACTACCAAAATTGCAGGATTCTTCTAGTTTTTTAAATAGTAATAAAACATTACCACTAGTTAAATACATGGGACGAATACTCATTAGGAGACATTTAGTAGGAAAAAGTTTTGAATGCCAAACACTAGGAGAAGCACCACTTCACTAGGGGCAATAGAAAAAAAAAATCTGGTAGTATATATTACCAAGAAGGTATATATGTTAATTAGTCTTTGGTTCAGAACCTTTATTACTCTCCGTGGTCCAGTAATTTCCACCCACCAAAAACAAAAGACTCTACCAGAATGTGATGTTCGCATGTTTTGACATTCGACTTGCAATAACAAAATTGGTTTCAAGTGGGGGATTAGATAAACTTATAAAATAGTTAATAAACAAAAAATGGACTAAATACATTATGCATACATAGTGTTCGAATATTATTTAAAAAGGCAAAAAAAGGTTCAGTATTGCAAGAACTAACGTTTACATCTCTTAATAATATAAATAGCACCGTGTACATTTAAGTTGAGAAAATAATAACACTTTGCACATTGAAATTTACCACTATCTTTTAAGTGGACCGACCGAATAATTGGTCCCCGTACTTTTAGAACTAAAAGGTCGGTGACCTCATCACGCACAAAAGGCACATCCACATTAACCTCTCTCCAAAGTGCATCTCTATCCAAACCCATCTAAAATAAACCAAAAAGGGCACCATTTAGTACACAGCAAAACACGACCGAAGCAATAAGCAGTTTGAAAAATAATTTTAGATTCACCTTGAAGGCTTGTCCAAAACATCAACTAATATGAATATGGAGGGAGTACACAGCAAAACACGACCGCGAAGCAGTTCTGAGGTAGGGGCTAAGCTGGCTGGTGCCTAGCAACTATATAATATGTGATATTTGATGAACATATATATAGAGGAAAAGCTAGCTAGCTACTAGCTACCTAGTGAGGTAGTGTGTCTCCCCTGCTTGGAATTTTGGATAGGGACTATGTGGTGTCACGTAGGGCTGGTGATTTGGAGAGCACAAAGAGGAAACTTTTTGGAAACAGCACGGTTGGCTGAGGTTCTACTTGAGGCGCTGGAGGGGCTGAGATGAGACAACATGCAATGGGGCGGCAGTTTGAGTCAAGCAGCAACACTAGCTAGACCGTAGGAAACACACATGCTACCATATCTAATCTAGATGGACTTGTTACTCTCAGTGCTCCACATGTTTTTGACTAATGTTTTTTTTTAACAAAACTTGCATGATGATTGCTTCTTGGTCTAAAATATGTGGAACACTGTGTTTCAAAGTATTGCTGCCTAGCTCAGTTGGTTAGATTTCTTGTGGCGGGACCTACCCGCCGAGTTTCAGGATTTACACTCAGTTGGTTAGTTTTCTTGTGGCAGAATCTACACCATGTTGTGCTTTCAGTGGTAGGAAAAAGTGCTGCTTCGCTAGCCTTATAGGTATGTATATACGTTGTATATTTTGAGCTTCTAGAGTGGTATTGGAGGCATTTGATATAACAATGATAAAAGTTATGATACTAATGCATGATCATGGCCTATAGTGCTGTAGAATGTGCCATGCATGGGTAGCAAGCATAAAACCATATGTTAATGCTTAATTAGGCCTCTCTTCAAAATGCTTAATTAGGTCATCGCACATCGGTAATAAGGAGCTAGATCGATATGATGTAGGGCCCTAGCGGACTTTTGGTCGTTGAGCGTCTAGGGTTTATTCGCACACGAACCTAGTGCCTCAATGATAAGCGCGAGTGCACAAGACATGATGCTAGAGGAACCTCATCAGAAGCGCAATACACAGGACACATAGACGAGGTCTCTCTTGAAACCCAAAACTCCACATACTCGGAAGGAACCCCATTAGAGTGTGCGATAGCTATGGGCTGACCTAGCTGGCTTGATCACTCTAGAGCCTCGTCTTCATCCATTCACCGGCAAAACAACAATGACAAATAATGAGAAAATAGCATGTAGAAGGTGTAGAAGATCCGATTTACAACTTCACAAAATGAGCTGTTTTGGTTGTCAACACCATCACATCACTAATGATGGTCTTGAATCCCTTTTGATAGGCTTTAGGCAGCGATGGATGTTGGTGCAATAACAGGGCCAATCAACGGCTGCTTGAGGCAGTGGTTCTAACACAGAACTATGATGAATTTGGTCATGTTGCAGGGCAAAAAAGCAACTTTCCTAGTCTACAATAGAATATACAATATGATCATAAAGTACTTTTATTGAGTGTAGCTCACTCAAAGAAATCAGAAGGATAACTTGATTTGATATTGACAAAAATTGTGTAAGAACGAGATACAAGAAGGCAAGAAGCAGCCAAGAAATTAATTGACGATAGCTACATGAAATTCGTGTTGACGAATGCGATGGAGAGAGAACCAATATAATCAAACAAGGAAACAAAGAGTATTTTGTAAGAAATTATTTTCAATAAGAAAAATCCAAATGTTACAATAATACATTTTTTTTGGATCATATATCTCTTCTGACAGACATCCAATAATGATTTCTCACCACACACGTATACTCTTAATAGATTGGGAATCAAAAGTTGGCCTTAGATTTTTGAATCACAGACAATCCAGACATGCATTTGCACGAGGGTGATGATCATCTTCATCCCTCCAAAAGGAATGGATGGATACGCCGCCCCCACCTCAGGATATGAAATCATTGTGGGCGCCACCCTATCTGGTTCCCTACCAGTATCTCGACTAGTCAGCCGTTTGCGCCATCGCTTGCTTCATCCAGCAGTTTCTGTTTATTTGTTCACCTGTCTTTCTTTCTTTGATTCTTTCGTTAATCTGTATGGATGTGTATCATTTGGCTGATGAAGTTTTCTTTTATTTATTATTTGGAACGAACGGTGGCAAGTAGCTTGCATGGTGCACTGCTCAACAGTTCAATGATACTACTCACGTACTACAAAGTACTCTACCCGTCCAAAAAAGTATTATTTTTTTTATTTTTGGACATAATATTTGAATATTCGTTTTATTCAAATTTTTATATAAATATCATCTATCCTATTATAATTTATTTTATCATTAGATATACTTTAATAATAATTTACTTATTTATAATGTCTGTATATTTTTAAATAAATGAGTGGTCAAACATAGCGTCTGACACTTTTTTGGACAGAGGAATACACCGTAGCAGTATAACCGCTCTGTACTGCTGATCAGAGCCTCAGACAACCGGTGCGTAGCATGTATCTAGGGGAGGCAGGTCTTCTTTTTACCAATAGTTGTAGACTTAGCGTGGATTGATGTGAAAAATTGACTAACATATTCTGCATCTCGAATATATGCTACTCACTGGCTTATTAATTATATACCAGCCATAGGTGCTTTGAAGTTTATTTCAAGAAAGGTTCTCTGTATTCTCATGGTCATTTCTCTGAAATTTCTAGCGATGGAAGCTTAGACCTAAAAAGGAACTTAATTATCCACTACTAGTTCTAAAAGAACCCGTGCGTGTAATTTTCTCAGTTTGTAGGACCATGTCGTACTTTTTAATAAGTAGTAGCACTCAATCAATCCTTATAAAAATGAAAAAAATTGGTCATTCCCATAGCAACTTTATGCCCTGGATTTTGCACCAGATAAAAAGCAAATTCATGCTGCACGTTCAGCGGCTCTATGGCGTGTGTACAGACAGTGCTCGGAGACCACAGACCAGCCAGCTGACGACTAGTACTGGTGAACGGTGATTGGCGACGCCGACGTGGAGCAAATCATCGGCCGCCACACGGGCGCCGCACCCGCACGCACGCACGCCTTCCGATCCAGTTGAGGCGCGCGCGCGCTTTTTAACCGCTTTTGTTTCCCACCGGCGGTTGGCTGTTTCGTTGTCCGCTAATCATGTCATCCTTTCGTCGGGCAGCTTCCAAGTCAATGCATATCTCTGCACGGGGTTTAGACGATCCGAACCACGTGATGGTTGATGATTAGAGAGATATTAGTGGAGAGAGGCGAGCTCGAGTAATAATCAATTAACGAGGATAGATCACGGATGGAACCACTTGTTTATTTATTTATACTAGTACTGATACTATATAGAGAGAGAGAGACGCACCATACACAATATGTACATGAGCTCATTTGCAAAACCATGACTTTCTTATAGTATGGGTGTTTTCATATATTAATCCGTATTAGTTAGCTCATAAAAAATCTCAGGATACATGTGACTGAGGCATGGTATACAATTCAACATCGACTAGACACTCATGTACGTTGTCTGATAGGGACATTGATATGCCATATCCATAGGACACCACACGTATATGTACTTTATTTATTTATCTTATACCACTATCCGTCTCAAATTATTGGTTGTTTTGGCTTACCTAGATACTTGGTTTTTGGTACGCACCTAGATATACTATTTGTCCAACTATATAGAAAAAATTATATATCTAGAAAAGCAAAAACGACTTATAACATAGAATGGAAGGAGTATATGTTTCTATCTTTTGCTATTCCCGTTATGAAACTGCAAGACAACAGGGCAGAAATCATCTTCAGCTGTAATTGTCGTTGTTGCACGCCTACTTTGATAAGGACAGGGATGAATATCCAGAAGATTTGATAAGATCTCTTTTAACCATGGCAAAGAATCTAAAAAGGTGAAAAGGTAAGAAAACTGTGAAACGGGGTTGTAACTAATTTCCACGCCAAATATTCAAAGTCCTCCATGATTTGGTACTTGTCGAATCAAAACATTTTTTATACAAGTGAATGTACATATTGGCCAGGGTTTAGAGCGTTTGGTGGGGCTCCGGTGGCTTTGGCTCTGGCTAGTTAAGCCGGAGCCCGAGTAGCAGAAGCCCCAAATTGCAACTCCTTTGGCTCCCGGTGCATTTTAGAAGGAGCCGGAGCCCTTCTAGGAGCTACTATAGTGAAGAATAGTAAAGAACAGTATGTAACAATGCTAAGAACAGTGCGCTATAGTGCCAAACTAGGAGTTGAAGCCCTCTGGTGTTGTGCCAAATAGGCATTTAGTTTGCTCTAGCTTTGGCTCTAAATCACTGTTGTGCATTATAGCACAAAAAGAGCTCGAGCTCTCATGGGCCAAAAATAAACTACACAAGAGAGGCGACGACAAAGCTGGTATTGGAAGGTCTTCTCTAGTTCTACTACAATAGCATGATAGTGTAGGCCTTGAAACTACTAGGAGACCCTCTAGAAATAGTGTAGTTTCACCTCAAACACACCCAACACACGTCTAACAAGACTAGAGGGTCAACACTAATGTAGAATGGGCACACTACTAGCATAAGTATACACACACCCATTGTGTAAGAGGAAGGTTGGACACCACATATGACGCCCTAGAGACTGACAGCTCAAACTCATATGCGGACAAAGCAAATCACACACTACCACCAATCCACTTATACTTTAGTTCTTGCTCTCTGTAAATGGGTTAATCTGAGGATAATGGTATATGCTCTAGAAGCCATATGTTGGTCTAACCCACCATCAACAATCAAGGTGCTGCTAAATCCTACAATAATACCACAACAACATACATATCTGCCACTATGGGCCAAATCCGAACTAGGCTAGATGTCACATACCTCTCTCCCCTAAAAGGGCCTGATGTACTCATCAACCCAACACACCTTATGATAATTTTGGAAAGACAGAGATCGTACAGTAAGTAAATAATAAGTCTAGAAGGAAAAACTCCTGAGACATGCCAAATAAGGAATCGACGACGCCAAGACGAAGAAGACCCAAGCCCACGGAAAGAAGCCTAGGGAGAAATTGACCAATTTGTACTCCATCACCTTCCCGGTATACAAGGAAAGGCATAAGGAAAGCCTAGTAGGGAGAAACTGACCCAAGCACACAAGATTGATCTTAAGAAATTTCCATATGCTTTTCACCTACTAAGCATTGATTTTGATCTATCTTTCTCTCTCATAATTACATGGTGGTGCAGTCTAGAGAGCACACTAAGATTAAATTTAATATAATATCATTCCATGCATGGATGACAACACTCAACATATATGTAATTGGGTATGGTATAAATTATAAGCATACCCACACGTGTTGTTATGGGATTTTTTTGAACAAAAATAATTGGATGTGTAAGTTAGATGTACATATATTCTTATACCAATTCTTGCCAACTTGAGCATATCAATAATAAAATTCAATAAAAAACTAAATGAATTTGATCAGATTATAAGATAATGTAATAACAAATAAAAAATATGCATTCCTTGTATCTTTCTTATATAATGGAAATAATAATTGCACTTAGTTTCGGTGATGCGGATGGCTTGCATTAATAGGAGATTCTTTTTTGAATGGTGATGTTTGGATAGTTAATTAGAAAAGTTATGGATAGATTGCATTTTTGAGATAGAACTTGTACTGAGGTTCAAAAATATAAGATATATAGAGATATATATATATCGAATTGATATAGATACAAGGGAAATCAAGAATGATTTTTTTTTTCATGATTATATGGTTAGATCTCCGAAAGTACTATGTATTATTGCATTGGGTACACCGTACACATGTACTAGCTAGCACTTGCCTACTAGTGGATCACATGTGTTTTTGTAGCGCTAAAGTTTCTTACATACGAGTAGCTATGATTTGACTTGTAACAAAATTATAAATCAGACTCTGTCTCTGAAACCCTTTCTCCGTCTGCAGGTGGTTTGCTTCGTACTCAACTACGGCATCAATCAATAACATAATTGCGACAATAACATGGGAGCACACAACAAACACACGAAATATGTTTCCAACTTGGGTCACTTTATAACGAAATTTATGCTAGTCAAGTCGAATACTAATTGTACTTGAACCTATCTACTCGCGTCAAACTCCTCGTGAATCATTTCACGTTTTTAGCGCAATCCGACGACGTACATGCTACAGGCTTAATCAACTGTACGTTTCCGCGTGAAAACATATGCTGTTGGGTATATATATGTGCTCTTTAAACGTGACGCGAGCTAATTTTGAGCTGAAGTCCATGCGTTTGAAAGATAGATTGTGGTTGGCAGTGAACATCGTACATTTTGGCCGGCCAGTTTTAGGATGGTTATTGGACAGCTAACCACAATATAGTACAGTGCAGTTAAATGGGAGCGGTTGGTAGATCGCAAGAGATCATTGAGCCCACCGCCATCAGGCTCCTGATCTTGACTATTTCATGGTACAAATTAAATCACAATGAATGAATAATAGTTCCACATCTCATCATTCATCATCTATCTAATAGTATAGCATAGCTAGGTTGCCAAGAAATCTCGAGGGAAATTATTAATGGGAGTAGTAGCTGGCCACATCAACGTTATTGTCAAAAGTGAGGGGAACAACCCAAGTGGCAAGTGCCTCAAGCAATCAACGGCCTACCCAAAAAACCCAACTGGTTGGCTTGTGAGGCACCAATTGCAATGTGTGTTGGGGTGCTCATCGGCCCCGCGTCATCTTCCTTTTCCTCCTGTGAGCAAGACACCGGGGGGCCACGGTGCAATGAAGCACAACCCCCTTTGCCGCCATTAGTTGGTGTGTCCTTCTCTCCCCATCTATGCCATGTTTCTTCTTGGTGTCAAAGGATGCAGATAAGGCCAGGTAATATGGGAGGGCCAGTGCTCCAGGCTGCTGGCTCATACGCGATCCCTGTGCCAGAGGGCACCTATCTCTGAACTATAAAAAGCCCGGCATCTCATGTGTTGTGTTGAAGGATGCTGGCCCCCAGACTGCAGAGCTAGTACTGCACACACAATGCAAGCACACGTACTGTTGTCCTTGGAGCTCCAATATAATAATCGTGTGAAGAGAATCAGGATCTGATGATGACCGATAGATTTGGTGGTGCGCAACTTTCATCTGATCATGGTGCAATCATCTCGGATTCGTGTAAGGCAGCTAGACGTATGGCAATATATCACCGCTAAAAAAAGGTGCTCGCGTGTGTGTGGCTGTATATGCCACGATCCGTACTTGTTAGGGTATAATTAATTATAATAAGGCGTTCCTACAGCACTGAGATGGCCGTGCTGCTACGTCTTGTATGGTGGTTGAGAATTAAGTCTACCAATGCAAGATGCTACTAGAATGTGGGAGGGAAACAACATGTGAAGGCGATGCTTGCTACGGCAGAGATTTCGATTGGCATGGAAATTAGTTAAAACGAATACATCAAACCAATGCTAGCTGTTGCACGAGCTGGTAATTTTAAGCGACATAAGTGTAAATTTAAAGGTAAATTTTGGCTCCATCACTAGCTACAGGACTAATTTAGAGGGTACTTTAGATTAGCTAAGTAGATAATTTAGATAAACATCAGGGATTTATTTTAGTTTATTTTTCATAAAGGTGGGAAAGATAACTTAGATACAGATTCATAGGTTAGTTAGAATATTTTTATACAAAATGGTAAATTTGAATATCTTTTCAAAGAACATAGATACTATGGACATAGTTGTTAATAACCATTAACATCTTTAAATAACTGGTAAGCGACGTTTTCGTCGACAGCGAGACGTCTGTGGCAATTTCATCAATCTCAAGATCTGCCGATGTAGTCAAACAGAGTGTTTATAGGAATAGGGTATGCATGTGTGCGTTTATACGGGATAAGTGTGTGTGTGCTTGTGAGCATTTGTGTTTTTGTCTGTACCAGCTAATTCGCAAAAAGTAGTGAATAAACTAGTATGCCACTTGTTAAACATTCTAATAGTCCTATTTAACCGGCATCCAAACTGTTCAGTGTTTCGATTAGTAGAAAAAAAACTTTCTTCATCCTTGAAAAAGAGTCGATGTGGGGAACCACGCGATCAAGCTTTCTCAACTCGACTAAATTTATAGAAACTATGCGTAACATTTATATTTCTAAATAAGTTTATTATAAAAGAATATTCATCGATATACTTAATGATGCTAATATCAATACTTTATTAAATATATTTAATTAAACTTAAAAATTATTGATTTTTTGGAAGCGATAACTGACTCTTTCTTTAAGGAGGACAAAGGGAGTAGATTAGAAGCTGCATGCATGACCCCATCATGATCATACTACAGAATCCATGCTGCACACGCGGTTGGACGATGAGGGTGACAAACACCGGCAGCTGATTCTTCTATTCCGTTCCCTTACTCTGCCTCCGCCTGTCCATCCCTGGCAGGCCATGTGGTGAACAGGGCGATGCGCAACGCAAAAGGACCCCCTGCTGCAGCTGCAGACCAACCAAATAAGGACACAGCTGATGGACAAATCGCCCCGGTAGTTAATCCACACACGCCCTTCATCAGCACGGAACCGAGATTAATTAGCTAGTCAAGGATGATGCGTGTAATGTGAACTCCAGACCTATCATTGGAAAGGTGTCACAGGATGGAGCAACAGGCCCTGCCCCACACAGTCCTGTGCAGCCCTTTTCCGATGTTCTTTTTTTCCTCTCATTTTCCAGAGTCAGTGTTCGGTGTCCGATGTAGAAAGCAGTTACTGTGAGGTGGTGTGGAAAGAGAGGCAACAGGCCAAGTCCAACCCATTGAATTTGGCGGCAGCTACGCGAATCGACGACGGCTTAGTCGGTTGGTCAATTTAGAAAACATAATCTTTTTCTAAATTGGTTGTAGCTTCTTAGAAATTTTATACAATATAAACAATAAATCATTTTTTATCTTTTTCTTTCTTTTTTAAAATAAACTAAAGCAGGTGAAACTAAAAAATCTGGCTTCACGAGCTCTAATGTGCAAAAGATCGTATTTAAATTCTATCCGCACAGCTCAACTTCATTAGTGAATATGAGTCTATTTTTTTGTTTTAGCTCTATGAGTAGTTTTATTGGTAAAAGTGAAAGCTGATTTGGTAAATCATTTAGCAAAAATCATTTAACAAAACAACTCTACACGTGAAGTTCTTTAAAACATGTTCTCACATAATCATACACAGAGCCCATAAGTGCAAGCTGAAGCTATAAAAAAACTCCCACTTTCAGCTTCATCTCATCCCATTTTTATGTTAGAGCATGATTTAAGGAACTTTATTGGTGAAGTTGTTTGAAAAAACATATTTGACATCTTTAGACAGCTCATATAACTGGTGGTGAAGTGTGTGTCAAATAGATCCTTAAAGCACAAGTATATTTTCTCTAGTGATGGATCACAGTGCCAGTCAATAGTGAGGCAGAGGCATAGGAGTAAAACTGACGCGATTGCTACCAAAGGTGAGGGTCAGAAAAGAGAGAAAAGCTCTGCTGGGGCTGCTGGATGGAGAAGGAAAGTAACCCGATATTGGGAGGAAGGCACCAGCAGCTACGAAGCTAGGCCAACGGGGTACCTAGTAAGCATCACACAGGCATGCGTGGTTGGCTGAGTGGGTGATGAGTAATGCTGCCACAATCTCACAAACAAAGCACTTGGTGTGGTGCTTTTTTCCTCTCCACCCCCAGCAGATAGGAACAGGAGAAATCCTATCCTAGTAGATGCCGAGCAATACATCTTGCATGCATCAATCATCATTCGTTCTGTACTTCTATTCTGTGGCACCTCAGCTTCAGCTAGTAGTTACCAGCTTGTCCAAAAATCAAAGTCATAGAAAAGAACAACCATGCTATACAATTCAGGGATCGGCTTATATGTACAGAAATAAACAACATATATAGTTGCATACACGTACGTCGTATACCTAACTGCTCCAGAAAGTTCTGCTTTACATATATATGTGCACGCGTCATGCATCTTTTTTTTTCTTCTTCTTTCCTCCGGTCATAATACGGTTCGCCTTTCGCACTACTACTACACATGATGATAATAATGGAAGAAATGTATGGCGCAAAGTAGTATTCCTACTGCTTGCTGCTCCTGCCTCCGGTCGTTTGAGCAAATGAGACCGACGTGTGCGTTTTTAGTATTCTGCTGCTGCCTGCCCCTCTGCATAGACGCGTCCACGTGGCCGTCTACCGCCTCATCCCAATCATCCCCCCGGATAGAAAACCCCAGGCAGCCTTTTTGGCGGCACTGTTGATGTGCTACTTACTCCGCAGCACCGCACAGCCAACAGCTCTGTGAACCCAACGCGTTCGTTGCCCCGATGGCCTTGTCAAAGGGGGAGGTTCCTGTCCGCAGCAGCAAGGCCTTGTTCAGTTCGTGAGAAAGTTGCATTCCTTTCAGATCAGAAGACTTTCGTTTGTATTTGGTAAATATTGTCCAATCATGACCGAAGCCCAGGCTCAAAAGATTCGTCACGTGATTTACAACTAAACCGTATAATTAGTTATTTTTTTACTAACATTTACTGCTCTATACATGCGGGTAGAAATTGATGTGATGGGAAAGTTGCATGAAAGTTGCAACTTTCATGGCAACTGAACATGGCGCAAGTGTCAAAGCGTGGGCTCGCGTACGTCGTGCGCGTGATGTGCGCGTGCATCCGCTTGTCCCTTGCCGGCTCCCCGCTCCTCCTCAAATATTCATTCTCGCCCGCCCCCCTCATTCCTCCTCAACCATTTCATGCCTCCCCTCCTTCCCCTCACCTTCCTGACTTGCTCACCCACACGCGCAGCTTATTGCACCTTGCAACGACTTGCCTGCCCTGCCGCCGCCGGCCGTACCCGTACGTCGTCAGAGGGAAACCCAGCTCGATCTCCTTAACTGAAGTGGCGGCCGCGTAGCTAGCTAACTACTCTTCTGGTCCTGGCTCCTGAGCGCATGCACGCCATGGCTCAGGAGGACGTCCACCGCCTGGACGATGCCGGCCTGGCGCTGGGCCTGTCCCTCGGCAGCGGCAGCGGTGGCGCCTCAGATGCTGCGGCGCGCCAGGGCATCAGCGGCCGGCCGAGCAGGGAGGCGCGGCTGCCGTCGCCGCGCCCGCTGGAGCCGTCGCTGACGCTGAGCATGCCGGACGAAGGGACCGCGACCGCGACCGGGTCCGGCGGTGCCGGTGGGGCCGCGCACAGCGTGTCGTCGCTGTCGGTGGCGGGCGTCAAGAGGGAGCGCGTGGACGACGCCGAGGGCGAGCGCGCGTCGTCGACGGCCGCGGCGGCTGCGCGCGCCGGCGCCGAGGACGACGACGACGGGAGCACGCGCAAGAAGCTGAGGCTGACCAAGGAGCAGTCCGCGCTCCTGGAGGACCGCTTCAAGGAGCACAGCACGCTCAACCCGGTACGTACGTCGTACTACCCCAGCTGCCCGGTGCCCGGCGTGCGCGACACGTCCGATCCATTGACTGGTTGCTGCTGCTTTGGTGTTGATCATTACAACCACATATATTGATATATATGTGTATTTTGATATGTCACAAAAAAGTACAGATATTATTTTTCACCCCATCCATCGAGATGATAAGAGTTATTTCTGAACATCCTCCTTTTGCTTTCTGTTGGGGTGTCCCTTTGGCTTTGAGCAGAAGCAGAAAGTCGCGTTGGCGAAGCAACTCAACCTCAGGCCACGCCAGGTGGAGGTGTGGTTCCAAAACAGGCGAGCAAGGTTAGTATACGCGATACGCACGCACGCCCATCCCAATTAAACAAAGGTTTTGTTCTTCTTCTTTTCGATTTGAAAATTCTGCCGAAGATGGCTTCGCTTGCGTCCATGCCATTGCCATGCATGCACGGAACCAGCAGCGAGCCTAGTAGAAATAATGCTTGGGTTTAGTAGGACTACTAATAAAGCTCTGAAGTACGGACGGTTGATGAATTAACGTGGTTTAGCCGCGCGCGCAGGACGAAGCTGAAGCAGACGGAGGTGGACTGCGAGCTCCTGAAGCGCTGCTGCGAGTCGCTGACCGAGGAGAACCGCCGGCTGCAGCGGGAGCTGCAGGAGCTCCGCGCGCTCAAGTTCGCCCCGCAGGCGCCGCCGTCTGCGGCGCAGGCGGGCGTGCCGGTGCCGGCGCCGGTGCCGCCGTTCTACATGCAGACGATGCAGCTGCCGGCGGCGACGCTGAGCCTGTGCCCGTCCTGCGAGCGCCTGGGCGGGCCCGCCGCGGTGGCCAAGGCCGAGCCCGACAGGCCCAAGGCAGCCACCCACCACTTCTTCAACCCCTTCACCCACTCCGCCGCCTGCTGATGATTTCCGCCTGCCTGCCTGCCTGCGCAACTATCTATCTCCGCCGGCGCATGCACGCATCATGATGAGCAGCAGCAACAAACAGAGCACCGGCGGCCGCCCACCTGCAGTGCAGCTAATACCACCACGTACACATACTCTCCGATAAGATCCATCCACCTCGATCGCGTACGTCACAAGTAACACACATATGATCCTCCCTCCCTCCGATCATCTAGCTATTTTCTTGATCCGGAGGGTAAAGTTTTTTAAGTCAGTTGCTCGTACGTGTTCCCATCAGCTAATCAATCAATCATAGGCTTGATGATAGGGTAGTCAAGATAGCCCGTAGCTGCTTCCGATCCATCCATCATCCATGTATATTTTTGTGCATGCATGCTGTAATTCTGTCAGTCCCTCTCGGTCTACTTGCTCCATCCCTTTTCGATAGGAGTACGTAGCTTCTTTGTCCTTTTTTTTTTCACACAGGTTAATATAATCATCGTCGAGGGCAAGTCATGAAGTGGTAGTATTAGGATTGATCACTGTGTGTGCATCGATTATTATTAGATTGATGAGATGCTTCTAGCAGTCTTCTTCTGCTACTACATATACACATACTGATGAGCTAGCGTGCGTACGTCCGACCACAGTGTGTTGGATAACGACCTGAGAGACAGGTAGAGAAGCCTCTGCCGCCCCTCTCTTGGCTTGGTCCTGTCTGCAGGTGTACGTGTGTCTACACGCACCCCCTTTTTTTTTATTATATAGTATATACACGGCTGGCTCAATGATTGTGCGTGCCGGGGCTCTCAAATCTCAACTCCCGAATCGCTGTCGCTTTTGCTCGTTTAATTATTCGGACAGCGAGCATGCCCTCGATCGCGCGCGCACAGCCATCTGTTGAATTGCATATTGCATAGTACTAGATATTTGCATGGCTTCCCGGGCATGGCCAGGGACCCAGGACGACGAACTTTCAGTTTCACCAGTCTAACGATCCAGATGCATGGCCGGACGCGTTAATGTTATCACACGGGATAATGACGTGTTGCGGGTTAATTAGTTTTCCGCGCCACCGATCAGCTGCCGTTCTGGAACGTACGGTACGCCCTCATTATTAGGCGCGCGCGCCGGCCGGCCGGCCGGGATCCGATGCACCGGTCTCGCTCGTTCTAGATCGGTGGAAACATATGCGCACCGATGGCGTGACTGTGTGTGAGAGCAACTCCAGTGGAGTCCCTAAACAGATCCCTATTCTAATTTTTAGGAGCTGAAGTAAAAAAAACAACTCCAATGGACCTCCTACTTAAACCCTCATTTTAGAAGGACTTCTAAAATTTAGTTTCAACCCCCCAACAGTAGGAGGCTCCTATCCTCTCCCCCGACGCCACCCCGCCGCCACCCTGCCGTCCGACGGTGGCTCCCTCGACGTGGCTCCACCCCTGCTCGCGAGGGCGCCCTCTCCGGCGACGAACGCGCCCAGCTCCTCCCTCACCGCGGCCCCCCCTCCCCTCCGGGCAGCCCGGCCATGGCGCAAGGCACCTCCGCGCCACCGGCCGCCATGGCGCCCGGCACCTCCTTGTCGCCCGGCACCTCCAAAGTCGGATGTCTGATCCGCGCGTGGGCTTCGTCGGGGAGGCCGCAGGCGAGCGCCGCCGCGCCAGGGGCTTCGGCTCGGCCGCGAGCCTGGGGGTCTGCCCCGCCGCGCCGCCGACGCGCGGGGGCTCCATTGGGAGGCCGCAGGCGGCACCGCCACGCCGGGCTCGGCTCGGCAAGCCGGACGTCTGCTCCGCACAGGAGCGCGAAGCTTCATCGCCCCCGCCCGGGCTCCGTCGGGGAGGCCGCCAGCGAGCTCCGCCGTGCGCGGACTCGGCCGCGCATGCGGAGGAGGCTCGGTTCGGCCACGGCGCAAGCGCTGCCAGCGCGCAGGCTCCGCCAGGTCTCAGCGCGAAGCGCCGCCGCGCAAGACGACCGCCGCCCATGAGCGCAGGTTCGGCTGGCCACAGCGCGAGCGCCGCCTTAGCGTGGGTTCGACAGCCCGCGAGCAGGCTCCACCGGCCGTGCCAGGAGCCTCGCAGGCCATGTGGGTGTTGCTCCGCCGCTTAGCGGGCTCTGCTGGCGCGGACATGGCTCCGCCGCCCACCGCCGGGCAGGTGGCGCGCGGCCGCCGAGCCAAAGAAAAAAGGAAGAAGGAAGGAGAATCCCACTGACAGGCAGGGCCCAGGTGTCATTGGCTGTAGATAGGGACTTGGTCTTTTTTCCACTGGAGTTGGGCCTCAATTTGAGCCTCTACTTTTTTTAGTCTAGCCTGCAAATATGATTTTAAGGGCCTAATTTGGGGGCCCCGACTGGAGTTGCTCTGAGCACGCCGCCGCCCAACGAGGCCGGCACGCGCGTAAGCGTGGGACATCACGCGGCGGCATGCATGACGCGTAAATAGGGGTGGTGGTGTCGGGGCCGGGCGTCGGGGCCGTGCCGCGCCACCCTGCTGGTTTCGGCTTCAGCAGCATGAGTGCATGCGTATGCCGAGTATGAGCCGGCCGCGGCGCGCGGGACGGAAGGAAACGATCTTCTTCTTCCTTTCCGTTTGGTCGGTCGGTGTGCGGTGATTGATCGGGATAGATGGAGTGCATGCATGGCCTACGCTCTGGCCGTTGCGTTGATGTCGGCTGTCCGGTATCACCAGGGCTAGCTAGCTGGCTACAGCCTACAGCAACAGCGGGGCCGGCCGGGCCGGGGGGTCGACGTCGTCGTCATCCGTCCGCGTACTAAACGTGTCTCCATGATGCAAGGGAAGAATCAGGAATCGATCGATTGCTTCATGGCCGGCGCGGTGGAGAATCTATCTGATCGAAGCCCGGGCCCGGCCCATTGTGACAAACAGTATCGTTCGAAGCTTCGTCGTACTGATATGGGATTCTCAAATGCTGCTAGTACTTCCCTCGTTCCCGAATATAAGGTATATATATAAGGTATGCAAGTATTTCAAAATTTAAACTTTATATTTTTTTTCTGATAGTTAGCCTTAGTTTGTTGTACAAGAGTAGTTGCATAGAGTTGTATGATCAAACTTTTGTTCCTATAAATTATATATTATAACAGAAATATAGATCAAAAATATATTTGGAAGGCACATCAAATTAAATCGTGCCTTTATATTTGGGGATGGAGCTGGTATAATGGGGAAAAAAAATGAGTGGGGTTATCCGCACCAAAACACCATGCGAACATATAGTTGATACGTGGACCATACATAGGACATCTGATTTACCATGCAAATGCATATCAGCTGTATGTACAATCGGCACCAGACCTGGTTGGGATGGCCTGCACTGAATTTGTTGGCAGTTTGGCAGCCCATGCACTTGGTTCTTAGGACGAACAGGAGTATACAGCTTTAGTCATGCACACGGGGGCCTTCTTATACATTACCGCCGCGTATAGTACAGTAACGCCTGCCTAGAGTAGTCGTAGAGTAGACGAGCAAGACGCCATGCGCCCTCGCGCCTCGCGCGGGCACACGATGAGGCAGCGCGCGGAGAGAGGGAGCCGGGCGGGCGGTTTCCCGTGAAGGCGATGAAACGGACGCACAGCAGCAGCAGTCCCGAACGACATAACGCCGGTCACACGTCGCGCATGCAACTCGGCGCGGCGTACGTCCTCCCGTCAGATCCCTGGCTGCCCCGGCCGGCGCCCCCGCGAGTGACCGTTCCAGAGAGTTAAATGTGGCGCCCCCGCGCCACGACGCGTGGCGTGCCTCCCGCCGCCGGCCGCGGCCTCCCCCCGCTCGGCGCATGCGGCGCCCGTTGCCACCGTTCCGCCGCAGGCCGCCGTGTGCGCGTCAACCGCCAACGGTCACGTCACAACTCGCAACTCCCATCAGTCACCTGCCTGCCTATAACCTGGCTTCTGTTCCGCCGGCTCACGCGGTGGTACCTTAACGCCAGAGCAACCTCCGGTCGCCACCACCCCTCTTCTGCCAGGCCCGGCACATGATCGGCTCGGATCATTAGCCGGCCGCAGCTGGCACGTATAAAGTACGTTGCAACGCAGAACAAAGCGAAGGCAGCCGCCGCCATCTGTAACAGAACGCGCGTCAGGTTGGTCGTCCGCGGCCAATGGTATGGAGACAGTGCGCACCGCGCAGCGCAGCAGACGCTCCCACTCCCACACGTAACCTGCTGCCTGCCGGTGTGCGACTGCCGACTTACTGTTCCCACCTTCCCAACTACTCCGTAGTGTCTACACTCTACAGTGCCTGCCCAGCTGCATGCATGCTTGGCGCTCTCTCTCGACCACGTACTAGTGTCTACAGTAGGTGTATACAAACATTTTTCGGTCGCCACGAGCGAGGGGAGGCATCGCGCCGTGCAGAGCAGGGAACAGGGCAGGGCACGTACGTACAGCTAACGTGGACTACGGCGCAGATCTATCCATCGGTAGTTCTGTCAGTCAGTACAGGGATCATTGTCATTGAGCCGCCAGCCAGCCAACCGAGGCCCGATCGAGGGCGAGAGGGATCCGGGACCATCTCATATTCTCATGATCTATCCTATCTGCATCTGCATCTATGCGCGCCCGCCCGTCCAGGTCCAGGGGTACGAGTACGACGGGCTGTCGCCGCTCATCATTTACCTGGATTTCCCTGTGGATATGCCTGCCCTGCCGATCATTGGTTTGGAGGGAGGCCAGGCCAGCGGCCAGCCACGCGACGTGGACCACACCACTCAAGCCTGAGCGGTGATGTGAGGGATCGATGGAGCGTTAGGCCAGTCGATTCGCCAAGCAGTTTTCGCCTTAAAGCATGCACGTCCTATCCTAGGGAGCGCAAGATCGTTTAGGCTGCATGCCTGCATGTATCTATCTTGATAACGATTCTGTTTACGGTATCAACGTACGGCCGAGCGTGAGCAGCGAAGCTGACTGGTTGGGGATTGATCCTGTTGCAACTGAACTGAGTGGTGACCGGCCACCATTCGTGCCTATCACGTTCCCGTATATATGCAGCTGGCAATGGCATGGACAGATAGATAATGGATGGATTTTGCTCAGACGCCCAATCAAATCACAATCATCCTGCGTAGCACTTTAGGAGTACGTACGTAGCGGCCAAGCTTGACGTGAGGTGAGCTGTACCGGCCGGCCCTCGCTCGCTCAGTCGCTCCCTCATCGATGGATCCAGGAATAAAGGAATTGGATGTGTGTGTGTTTGTGTGTTGTCTCGGATTGAACTGCTCGTCACCGCGGCGTCCTGTCACGGGAACCAGCTGACTTGAGGGGGCGCAGAACGGGCGGACGTGCAGCAACCAGCACCCAGCAGCTAAGCTAGCGGAGGGATAATAATGCGCGATGCAGTGAAGTGCAGCGCGCGTTATCCGATCCCCTGGGGGCTGCTTTCTGCCTGCTCATCGGATCGCCCAAGATTTCCGAATATATGCACGCCGAATCCGGAGCCAAATCCGAATCCGGGTGACGGAACACGTATGTTGTAGTAACAATTTGCTGACGGGTGATATGCCTGCTTTCACATGAACACTCAAGAGATCAGGAGACACCGAGATAGTGGCACGGCTTACCAAGACGGAGATTAGGCAAAGAAATGATATCCTACCCTTCCACAGCGGCACCGCGTCAGATTTTTTGAGAGAAAACTTTGCCATAATTTTAGCTATAAAGATTGGCGTGCCAAATTTCTTTTGGCAATAAACCATTTGGTAGCCAAAAGTTTACAGGTATGTCTTAATTTCGATTGGGCAAGTTTTAGAACCCAACTAAGCAAGCCCATAATCTTTGTAGTTCAACAGGCGCGGTTCCGGGTCACTGCAAGAGGCGGCTCGATGGACCGGGCTTAAATGCTCGTGCGCGTGCCGTGAAAGCTTCGGACCGCCCACGCGCCGAAGCCGTTTTGGCCCAGCTTCACGGGCGTTTCATCGAGGCGGAAGCGCGGCCGATCCCGTGAGCCGCGTGGATTCGTTCATGCATTTTGCATTCAGCCCGATTTCCCGTGACACGGACGCGTACCGTTGGCGCCTTGGTCCCGCACGGCGGGGGAATTATTAGGCGCGATCACGAGCAGTGGCAGCGGGCTGAGGTGAGAATGGGCTTCAAGCACCATCAGGACTGAGTTTCCTAACGGCCTGATGGGCAGCTGGCCCAGTAACAAAATGCACCGCCCCACACGATAGAACACCCAATCAGTTGCCGTGAACTCTTTTTGGTTGAGGTCCTTTCTTCACGAGATCTCTATTCTCTACTTCAGTAGAATCCTGTATAACATAAGCAATTTTTTTTAGATGAAGACACAGCAGTCAGGTTAACTCTCTGCTACTAGTCCCCGATGATCTGATCTTAGCTTCCAGCCCAATGTGTCAGCTAACTTACCGTATTGGTCCGTCTGTCAATCCAAACCTACAATAATTTCGTGCTCGATCAGGCATCTCTCAACATCACCTCTCACCCCAACGTTGGTACGGTAACCACACAACATTTGGAGTGTACGGTTTTGCATCGTTCGCTTCCATTGCCACCAGCTGATGTCGATCTCCACGATGATCGTCCTTTAGTCGTGTCCCCTGTTGTCGAATGAAGAAGAGCAGCACGCAACATGTCAAAAATCTGACGACGAACTTTACGTCTACCTCGCTCGCGACCGATCGCTCACTGTCTGCTGCCATGGCAGCGGCCAAGGAGAGCGATGGGGAAGCAGCCACGAACCGTCACGCTGAGGGCGCCCGGCCGGCTGTATCTTTTCCAACGCCTTTGGAGACCACGGAACCTGGCGTCTGCTTTTTCACTGTAGAGCAAAAGTTCATTTGTCCCCAGCTTGGTAGCTGGGAGATTCCTTGTTCACGACCAATCATGATCGTACACTGCGTTTTCACGCGGACCGATCCAAATCACTGCAGGGTCAGGAACTCTCGATTGTTCCAGCCGTGCAATGTGATGGTGGCGAATTGCGCGCAACAATGCAAATAAAATGACTTCTTTTTTATCACGAAGCTTGTACAGCAACAGATGCGTACGTCTACTGCTACCAGTTGGTGCAATAGGCATGATGGACAGATAGCGCCGTGCCTCGCTCTAGAGAGTACTGTACGTCTTGGCTTGTCGCAACTCGCAGGCCAGACCCAACAAGAGCGCGCGCGGCACCCTTGGACTTGGGCCTTGGCCCTTGGCATAGCTAGCTAGCCTACCAACTACAAGCAGTTATTAATCTCCCATAATGTGTCGCGAACTCGCGATCAAGCAAAGACGCGTGATCGATATGCTAGGGCCTGTTTGATCACGTGAACTGATTAAAAAAATTTCCTAATGAGTTCTACTAATCAATTAGTCTCTATTATTAGTTTTTGTTAAACCATGATTACTTAATGTTTAAACCTTTTGTTTGGCATCAAAACATGGCACCGGACACCAGGTGTACGAGCATATTCTCCCTCTGCGATAAGTCAAACTTTCCTAAGATTGATATATTTCTTTAGAATAAAAAAATGTTAGAAATTGAGAATCAAAATTAATCATGATATTTATTTAGATTCATAGAAATTCTTTAAATAGTTTAGTCAAGCTTAAAGTTATTTAAATTCTTAGGAATTGAGAATTGCATTCTTCCATGGCCGGATGGAGTATTAGTGAAGTAGTAGCTACTAAGCTAAAGGGTGTAATACACCTTCGAAAATATGTGAAAAATAGTTGTTTTAATTAAAATATTCTCCATAATATAAATGTGAGTGCAACCTCTCTAATTTGTTCTAGCTTTATTACTAAGTTTACTCTTTCATGTTAGGGAACTAACGTGGACAACCAGAACTACAGTTACCAAGCTAGCACATAGTTTAAGAAGAAGGTCCCAAAAGCTAGAATCACTCAAGGCACCCGGTGTCTTGACGTTGCTAGTCGTGCTTGGTTGGTAGGATGAGGTAGGATAGATTCATTTCTATCCCAGATTCTTTAATGTTTGGTTTTGTAGACATATGGAACGGAACCAGCGGTCGCTGAGAATATTTCCTACTAGATGTCAAACCAATTCGCTCCAAAAAAATTAGTCGGTGCGATTATTCCACTTGGATGGCGTGAGGTCCATCTTTTCTCGCACAAGCATGCTTGGCTAGGATGGATGGAGAATCAACATGGCCATAGGCGAGAGCAAGCCTGGGCAGCTAGACACACGATGGGCGTGGAGGGGCAACGACACAGTCCGGTGCGGAAGTGCGTCTTAGTGAGGCAATGAGCAGAGAAACGAGATCCAGAGGGAGTGAGCAGAGTTGGGCGTGGGGTGTAGGGCAGTGGTGCACTGGCATAGGCCGGAATCATCACAGGCGGTGGTGCGTTGGCGTGAATGTAGGTGACGGGCCAGGCAAGCAGAGTAACTAAAGGGATGACTAAATCAATTAGTCCATTAGCCCCTTAGGGGTGACTAAAGGGACCAAACGGCTAAAAAGACACTCCCTGCCACTCCCAAAACTACCTACTATCCATTAGTTCTTGGATTGTTCACATTAATTAGGAGCGTTTTAGTCTTTGTATGGTAGCTTTAATGATCATTAGGCTTTCTATCTAAATAAGGTAGAACCTAAACTGTAGTTCAGAGACTAAAGAATGCAAACAGGACTGACACCAAGACTTGGATGGGAGTCAGATGAGGAAAGAAGCTCTATTTGAGTGTCATGTGGGATCAACATGATAGTGATTAATGAATTTATTTATCATCCTATTTATTACCATTCATCCAACAAAACAAGAAAATGTAACTGTTGTGTCTCTAACCAAAAATAGAGAATAAAATTGTTCTATCATTGAAATCCAAAATATATAATTATCCTAACTTCTATTCGAGAAAAATAGAATTATCCTAAATTGTAATCGGTGGCGCGGGTGGGTAGTAGGCAGTATCCGACGCATATCCACGTCGATCGATCTATCAATTCAGAAGAGCTGGTCTATTTTGGGTAACCGACGGCATGGTCAGCCGGTACGGCCGGTCCCGTCCATTCAATAATGAGCGCGTCTATCTATGCGTCTGCACTCTGCAGATTAGGATTTTTGGACACTCAATCATGGGGTGGTCTGCAGGCGCAGGCAGAGTGACGTCCCATTTGCAACTACACCTGCCAAAAATTATATATTTCTCCAATAATAAGACAGCAAGTCATGGGCTCATGGCCTGGCCTCCGATCCATGCATATGCATGCATGCAGATAACTAGATAAGACGCGACTTGCCACCGTGAAGAAAACCCAAAAGGATAAGCGAGTTAGCTAGGACTGCTGCTTGCATCTCGATCGGTGGCCAGCTCAAAAGAAGAAGAGAACGCGGGTTGGTGAGGCAACCAACCAAGCTATCCTCATCTCTTGTCAAGCAGCGCCACTTCGCCAGGAAAAAGGAGACGACGAAGCGCAAGTAAATTTGGACACCTGCACGCTCGGATGCATTTGACGACTAGACTAGATTAGATGATTGCAGTGAAAGCGAAAGCAGCGCAATGGCAATTGCACGATCTCGATCGATGTCAAACCCACAACCCTGAATGAACGAACTCCTCTCCGCTTCCCCGGGGAGACTCCGAGGATGTATTTGGACTTTGGGACGTCTACGTGGCGGCGGAGCCGTGCGACGACTTCCAAGTTTCCCGGCGGGCAAAAACTCCGATCCCCACGTGCAGAACGACGGCAGGCAGGCACGCCGCGCTAGGGAACGCCGACGACTCAACTCACGCCCCCCTTCTTGTTGTTAACTTGTCCGTTGTCCCTCTCCGCTCTCCAGGAAAGGAAAGGGTTGCGAGCGACTTGCCGCTACACTTGCTAGTCGTCCTATCTTCGTACACGCCCCCATAAGCATCTGACGCAATCGGACGCCGCTGCAATTTGCACGGTCCCTGCCAATCGCTGCAGACGCAAGTCCCATACTCCCATCACTTTCTGCAGGACTCTGCCAGCAGTGGTTAGTGGAATACTGTTACGTAGGAGTACGTACACAGCTAGCGCCGGGAACCGAGGCGTTCGCCGCGACGCCGCCAGGCCATCCGCCGCTTGCATAAGTACAGCCCACTCCGTGTAGAGACATGGACACGGATGGTGCCCCCCGCCCACAAGAGAGGAGCTTTCGTTCGCTAGCTGACGATCCATATACCGTAGCGCGCGGCGTGACACTGCTGGCCGGCCGGGTCTAGCTTGGGGCGGACCGTGCGTGCATGGCTGCGCTGACCTCTGCCAAGGGCGCTCTCCTTCCGTGGGCTCGCAGCCATGGCGGCCTCTCGAGTGTCCTGGGACGGGCCTTGGCGGCTACGGTGCGTGCGCGTTTCTCGTCGTCTCTGTAACTGCGCACCGTTCAAATCCACGCATAAATCTCTCGCGCCGCGCGCGAAGCGTGGAAGCAGAACCGTCGTGTGCATGCTTTTATTTGTTTCATTTCAGTATAATCGATCGTTTCTTTCGGCCATGGCCGCGTCGTCGTCCACGATGGCGCTCCCTGCCGCGATGAGATCCATACTCAGAGCTCGGAGTAACCTCTCCTCTTTCGCCACTCGTGGTTTGCAGGCCGGAGGAGGCGGCGGCTGCTCTCTTCTCCCCCGCCGGTGGCAGTCGTCGCTGCCGCAGCTGGACAACGTCGCCGACAGGTGAGTAGTCTGTGTGAGGCGGCCGAACCAGATCCCGATCGGTGATCGATTCTCCATTGTTTCGTTAATTCGCGTGCCGCGACGACATGCATGCATGTGTGTGAAGTGTGAACGTACGCGCAGGTCCGACGAGGAGAGCGGCGGCGAGATCGACTGGGACAAGCTCGGCTTCGGCCTCACCCCGACCGACTACATGTACGTGATGCGGTGCTCGCGGGAGGACCGCGGCGACTTCCACTTCCACCGCGGTGAGCTCTGCCGCTACGGCAACATCGAGCTCAGCCCCTCCTCCGGCGTCCTCAACTACGCCCAGGTTCGGTTCGGTTCGGTTCGTTTTCGTCCAGGATATGCATTTGCGGAGCACACGCGATCGGTTCCTCTAGTAAAATACTCCATTGACGACGATGGCGATACATCACTGCTCCTAAACGCCGCCGATCATTGATGTTAATGAATTCCTTATTGATTAAAAAAATTCTTGGCACGCCTCCTGCAGGGTCTGTTCGAGGGGATGAAGGCGTACCGGCGTCCGGACCGGGGCGGGTACACGCTGTTCCGGCCGGAGGAGAACGCGCGGCGGATGCAGCACGGCGCCGAACGCATGTGCATGCCGGCGCCGTCGGTGGAGCAGTTCGTGCACGCCGTGAAGCAGACGGTCCTGGCCAACAGGCGCTGGGTGCCGCCGCAGGGGAAGGGCGCCCTGTACCTGCGGCCTCTGCTCATGGGGAGCGGCCCCATTCTCGGGCTGGCCCCGGCGCCCGAGTACACCTTCCTCATCTACGCCGCGCCCGTCGGCAACTACTTCAAGGAGGGCCTGGCGCCCATCAACCTGGTGGTGCATGACGACTTCCACCGCGCCATGCCCGGCGGCACCGGCGGGGTCAAGACCATCGCCAACTACGCGCCGGTACGTTCTGGCCTGCCGGCGCGCATTGCGCATTGTGACTGGCCGGCTGACGACTGGCGTATCATGTGTGCAGGTTCTCAAGGCGCAGATGGACGCCAAGAGCAAGGGGTTCACGGACGTGCTGTACCTGGACTCGGTCCACAAGCGCTACCTGGAGGAGGTCTCGTCCTGCAACGTGTTCGTCGTCAAGGGCGGCGTCATCGCCACGCCAGCCGCCCGGGGCACCATCCTGCCGGGCATCACGCGCAGGAGCGTCATCGAGCTCGCCATGGACCGCGGATACAAGGTCACCACTCACCACACACTGTCTGACTCGTGTCGTCCTTCGATGAAATCAAAAACCTTAAAATGTCTCCGTGTGGCTCGGCCTGTCAGTCCGTTCGCGTTTATGATTTTCAGCTAGCGACTTAACCAACTCTGCCTCACAGGTTGAAGAACGCCTCGTTTCCATCGACGATCTGATGGGAGCAGACGAGGTATTCTGCACCGGGACCGCGGTGGTGGTTGCTCCGGTGTCCACGGTTACGTACCAGGGCAAGAGGTAAGAATTCTCCTCGTTCGTTCGTTCGTTCGTTCCTCGCGTGCCCGGCCATGTTTTGCATGATTATCAAGAGGACACATGAATGAACAACATGTACAGATCCACTGATTTTTCTTGGGTGATCGTTTCTTCCAGGTATGAGTTCAGAACGGGCCCGGACACGGTGTCGCAGGAGCTGTACACGACGCTGACATCCATTCAGATGGGCCTGGCCGAGGACAAGAATGGATGGACGGTAGCTGTAGAGTAGATTAAGGTGACAACAGCATTTGGGGCAATGCCGATCGACATTGCCGCAACATTCGATCCTACACTGCGAACAGCCATTATTGGTATTATCATTCGCGGTAGAATGAATATACATAAGCAATTGATTGATCAACATAGTATTGTATTGGGGCAATTAAAAAATAAAACCGCGTGTTTGTGGCGATCAGTGAGGCCATTATTGGGCAGTCATTGGTTTGATTGATTTCTAAACTTCCTTGTGCACACTGATCTTCCTTGGTATCTCTTCAGGGACAGCTCCATTTGAACGTACTGTATGGCGTAACGTCACAGTAGCATCGCAAGGCATTTACCAAGATCGAATGCTCCAATACAGTCTCAGCGCGCGCATAGCCGTAGTACGGTAGCACAGGGCGATCGGGTAGGTCTGCAGGTTTCCGCGGGACGAAAGAACGTGCTCCAATAATTTACCCGCGGGTTTTCTTTATCGACAATAATTCACTAATTTCTGAATTTTCCATTCTATCCGTGGGCTCCGATAAAATTAATTAATATCGGTCAATTTTTTCGGGTTTTTCTGCTCCAAGTAGACAACACAAATTTACCCGTGCGACGATCCAATAACGCATAGAGCTCCTCCCTGCCTATCAAATTCCTCATCCCAATTGTTTCCCTCGCACAGGCTACATCCACGCTCATCGCGGCGCGGATTTTTTATATATTTTAATCCCTTTTTAATTAATATTCCAAAAATAACCGCACCAAAAAAATATTTGCACGACATAGCCCTTTTTGGTCGCGCCAACGTCCGTGGCGCGACCAAACAACGTTGTCGCGCCACATGCATTGGCGCGGCAAGATACGGCACTTTGGACGCCGTTTCCGACGTGGAAAAGCTTGTCGCGCCACATGCATTGGCGCGGCGATGCTTGTCTTGTCGCCAAAATTGAAACGGCGCGACAAGACTGAATTTTCAAAAAACATAACTCTTCAATACTACGTCGGATGGAGATAATTTTTTTATATGAAAATTGTAGCTCTCGACGAGATCTACAACTTTCTAGTTTTGAGTTTTTTCATTTGAAGCCGTTAAGACGCTCAAAAAAATTATATAAAGTTTCAGCACCAAAATAATCGCGTATTAGCGCTTGATTTTCAAAAAATCATAACTCTTCAATACTATGTCGGATGGAGATGATTTTTATATGAAAATTGTAGCTCTCGATGAGATCTACAATTTTTTTGTTTTGAGTTTTTCATTTGAAGCCGTTAATATGCTCAAAAAATTATATAAAGTTTTAGCACCAAAATAATCACGTATTAGCGCTTGTCGCGTCATACAAATAATATTTTGTGCTGGGCGATCAACGTGTCCACGTGCACCGGAGGGCTCGGCGCCGGCCTCCACCGCTGCTGCTCGCTGCCCAGGGCGAGGATCTCGTAGGACTGCTTGTGCTCGGTCAGCGCCCGCCATGCTGGACGCCGTGGGTGGCGGCGTAGACGCGAGGATCTTGTGCTCCCCCGTCGTGGGGACGTGCTCAACACGCACGCCGACAACGCCTTGTTGCCGCTCGCGCATGCTGGGATGCCGGTGATGTCGCCCGCGGGCGGGTCGAGCACGCTGACGGGCGGTCGTGCCTCCCGTGCCGACGAGGCGCAGGAGGGGCCGCAGTCACGCCGGGTGGCCGTTGCCTTGCTGTTCAGCCAGCGCGACCGTCGCCCCGGTCGCCACGCCAACGAGCTTGAGATCGACGTGGGAGATCTTGGCATTGGCGGTGGCATAGACGGCGGCGACGAGAGCGGGTTCGCCTTTGCCGCTTGGCCACCCCCACGGTGCGCAGGCAGCCGAGGAGCTGCGTAGGCGGGTGCAGCTGCCCGCCGCCGTCGGCATCCGTGGGGAGGACGGTGCCGACGGCCCTGTTGTTGGGCGGTGCCGCTAGCAAATATGCCATCGAAGTTGAAGCCGAAGTTAATACTCAAGAAAATAATATAAGTTTTCAACACGAATATACTATATTATTTCCCCGAGCTTTTAACGACCTCAAATATAAAAACTCAAAACTACAAAGTAGTAGGTCTCATTGAGAGCTACAATTTTTGTATAAAAAGTATTTTTATTTAAATCCATACAAAAAAGATATTATTTGTATGACGCGACAAGCGCTAATACGCGATTATTTTGGTGCTGAAATTTTATATAATTTTTTTGAACATCTTAACGGCTTCAAATGAAAAAACTCAAAACAAGAAAGTTGTAGATCTCGTCGAGAGCTATAATTTTATATAAAAACCATCTCCATCCGACGTAGTATTGAAGAGTTATGATTTTTTGAAAATCAAGCGCTAATACACGATTATTTTGGTGCTGAAACTTTATATAATTTTTTTGAGCATCTTAACGGCTTCAAATGAAAAAACTCAAAACTAAAAAGTTGTAGATCTCGTCGAGAGCTACAATTTTCATATAAAAATCATCTCCATCCGACGTAGTATTGAAGAGTTATGATTTTTTAAAATTCAGTCTTGTCGCGCTATTCCGCTGGGCGCGACAAGACAAGATCGTCGCGCCAATGCATGTGGCGTGACAAGCTTTTCCACGTCGGAAACGGCGTCCGAAGTGCCGTATCTTGCCGCGTCAATGCATGTGGCGCGACAACGTTGTTTGGTCGCGCCACGGACGTTGGCGCGACCAAAAGGGCTATGTCGTGCAAATATTTTTTAGGTGCGGTTATTTTTAGAATATTAATTAAAAAAAATTAAAATATATAAAAATCCTCGCGGCGCTGCCGCCATAGCCACGATCCTGCGCTGAATGTTTTATTCTTGTTTTCTTTCATCTTTGAACACGTGATGTTTAATAGCTCAAGAATAGTTTCAAGTCAAATTAATGAATCTTTTTCAAAATGATTTCATTTTTTTAAAAAATTGATCCTCTATATCTTGTTTATCCTATTTAATCATGACCTCCGATAAATTTTTTATTCCAATAATAAAAACACTAACCAAACAAATCAAGCTGCAGCAGGGCCAGCGCCCAGCACGAGGCTCTTTTCTCTCTCTCTCTCTCTTTCTCCGAGTCCACGTCGGCGTGCCAATCCGAATAAAGAAACGTCGTGCGCGTGCAGATGCTATCGTAATCCGCTGCAAGAACTCGACGACACGGGTCTTCCTTCCAGTTCCAGCAGCTCGATCAGCAGGCCGCGTGGTACGTGTCAGCGTGACAAATAGATATCCATCCAGAAAGACCGAAAGCACAACTCCAAATCTCAAAAGCTGCCTTCCAAGGCTGCGTAGGATTAGAGGAGGTTGGTGAATGATTTTCTAAGCTGCTCCCTAAGTGGATGGATGGCTTCATTCAGAAACACGGCTCCAACGAGTCACACAAATCACCACCGGTGATGATAAGTGTCTGTCGTGATTCGCGCGATACTTACTGCCTCCATCTCTGAATACTTTGGAACTCTTAGAATGCATGCTTGGGTCAAATTTTTTTAACTTTGACCAACTTTATAGAAAAAGTATTAATATCTATGACATAAAATAAGTATCTTATGAAAATATATTGTATGATAAATCTAATGGTACTAATTTAGTACCATACATTTTAGTATTTTTTTCTAGAAATTTGGTCAAAGTTTAAAAATTTTGACTTAAAACAATTCCAAAAGTTCCAGTATTGAGAGAGAGGGAGTACGCTCTCTTGTGAGAAACATAAGAAAAATTCATCTGGTCTCGCTACGCTACAGCAACAAGCACCATGGGCCTTGCAAGTCGCAAAATCAGCCCAAATACCCTTGTCAGGCCTGCTCTCGCTAGTTTGCACGATCACGCGAAAACTGCCTGCAAGGGGACGTAATTCTACTCCTTCGGTCCCCAAATAAATCGAATTTCTAGAACCAGTGCAAATAAAACAAATTTTTAGAATCCGTACAACATCCATGACATAAAATGAGAATAAAAATATATTATGATACTTATTTGATGCCATAAATCTTAGTGATTCTCCTAGAAATTCAGTCAAACTATTAAAAGTTAACTGAAAACAACTATAGAAATAGACACACTGAACACAACTACAAGAATCTATTTATTCAAAGACACAGAAAATATAACTATAGGAATCTATTTATTCAGGTCAGGACATAGGGAGTATAACTTGGCAGTTATCGGCATGCCTACATACAGAACAAACCCCAACACATTTTCCTACTTGACCATGTTGGAACCAAACCAGGGATTTGGGGGAAGTTTTCTGTATTAACTTAGCCAAGCCACAAAGAAAGTTTCAGGAGGGTACATATAGGGCATCTTCTTGAGAGCCAAGTAAAGGGAAAAGCTAGGAAACTTAGGTGCTAAGCAAAGTAAAGATAAGGGGTGCTCACTAGACACCCACCAACTACTAGATAAGCACTAGACTTAAGCTATCAATCTCCCCCTAAGGCTTGTGCGTCGCATTCGGGTGGATTCGAGCCATCCCAATCCTGGTACGAAGCTCCTGAAACTTGACTCGCCCGAGAGACTTGGTGAGGAAGTCGGCGAGCTGATCCGAGGTGTTGATGTACCCAGCCTTGACGCCCCCTCCTCCAAGCAGCTCCCGATGAAGTGGTACCTCACTCGAATGTGCTTGTTGCGTTCGTGGAAGACGGGGTTCTTCGCCAAAGCCAAAGCGGACTTTGCTGTCCACTCTCACCTGCACCGCCGGCATCCCTCCCTAGGAGATCACCCAAATAGGTCGGGCCGCCCAAAGCGCTTGTGTGGAAGCTGTAGTGGCAGCGATGTACTCCGCCTCGCAACTTGACAAGGCCACCACTGGCCGCTTGATGGACTGCCAGCTCACGAGACACTTGCCGAGGAAGAATAGCGCCCCGCTTCGTGCTTTGCTCGTGTCGATGTCGCCGGGCGTGGTCGCTGCCGCTGTACCCAATGAAGTGCGCCGCCCGGCACCTCGGTAGCGCAAGCCGTAGTCGGAGGTCCCCGAGACGAAGCGGAGGATCCTCTTCACGGCTTGGTGTCCGCCGTCGGTCGCTGCATGAACCGACCGACGAGCCCACGGCGAACGCCAAGTCCGGGCGCGTGTGGGACGAGGTAGCGGAGACTCCCCACAATGCGCCGCCGTCTTGCGGCAAGGCCCACCTCCTTTGCCGTGCTCTCCTTCGCCTTCTCCTCCATGGGAGTGTGAGTCGGGTTGCGGCCGGTGAGGCCACCCAACTCGACGATCCACTTGGCGTAGGCGGGGGCGGGCGAAGCGAGATGCCGGAGTTGTCCTGGTGGACCTCGATCCCCTGTGTAGAAGGAGAGAAGGCCGAGGTCGCTCATCCGGAAGACGGACTTCATCTCTCGCTTTGAATGCTTCGATCTCCTCGCTCCTTGGTGCCGGTGATCACAAGGTCGCCGACGTGACACGCCGACCCGGCCAGGCATTGCCTCCTTTGCCCCGGCCGAGACGGCGGCCTCGTGAGGACTCGCTGGAACCCCATTTGCTTGAGGGTGGAGTCCGCCCATGTTCAAGCTCGGGGTGCCGCCGCAAGCCGTAGGGCCTTTGCGCAGCGGAGGACCTTGCCCTCCTTGCCGGGATGACGAATCCCGGCGGCCGGGCGAACGTAGACTTCTTCCTTCAAATCGCCGTTGAGGAAGGCCGACTTGACGTCCATGTGGTGGACGCGCCAACCCTCCCTGGGCAGCTAGCGCGAGGAGGAGCCGGACGGACTCCATCCGTGCAACGGGCGGCGAAGGCGTCGTCGAAGTCGACTCCCTCCCCGGCTGATTGAAGCCACGAGCCACCAACCTCGCCTTGTGCTTGATCACCGCCCCGGCCTCGTCCTTCTTCGCCTTGAACACCCACTTAAGAGTGATAGCGCGGTGGCCGGTCGGAAGATCAGCAAGCTCCCACGTGCGGTTCCACTCCGACAGCAGTCCATCTCCTCCTTCATCGCTGCCCGCCAAGCGGCGCTCCCTCCGCCTCAAACAAAAGAGCGGGGCTCCTCGTCGTCGACGGCAAGGAGTAGCTCCGCCTCGAAGTCGTGTTGAGCAAGCTCGGGACGGGCTGCTCGCCGAGGATGTTGTCCATGGTGCGGTAATGAGGGGCTCATCGTCGTAGTAGGCGCCGATGCGGTCCTCGTCGTGGGACAAATGGAGTGGCGAATCCCACGGGTCTTGCTGCTCGTCGTGGACCGGGGCAGCCTGGAAGTCGATCCTAGGGAAGTTAGCACCTTGGTGGAGCGCGGGGTGTAGCCGGGTGCGCACGGGCCCGGTGTAGGAGCACGAGGGGCCGCAGCGCCCGTGTAGAAGCGCTGGGCGTAGAAAAGAGCGCTGGGCGTGGCAAAGAAAGTCCGTGTAGGAGCACGGGCGTGGCGGGCGGTGGACTCCGCCGGAGCCGATGGCGAGCGTGGTGTAGAGGTAGACGAAGCTCGGTGAAGACGAGCCGCTAGCCTCCCTCGAAGTGGGACGTAGTCGACGACGAAGTTGCTAAGTGTCGGGTCCCATCCGTCGCCGACCATCTTGCCCCATGTCCAGCCTCGCCCTTCGCCGAACACCACGCCACGTGCGATGCGCACGCGCCGTGTCTCGGGGTCGAGGATGCGGTAGCCTTCACGCCGTCGGGTAGCCGATGAAGACCCCTGAGTGCTCGGTCGCCGAGCTTGCCGGGCAAGCTCCTTGACGAACGCGAGACAGCCGAAGACGTGGAAGTAGTTGACCGCCGGCTTTGCGCCCGTGCCACGCCTCGTAAGGCGTCTTGCCGCCGAGTGCCTTGGTGGGCGAAGCGGTTGAGGATGTGGACGGCGGTCATCACCGCCTCTCCCTCAAGATCGCCGGCACCCCTCTCTCGCTTGAGAAGGGCACGGGCGGTGGCCACCACCGCCGGGTTCGACGCCGACGACCCCGCTGGCCGAGGGGTGTGCGGGGCGAAGAAGTGGCGCTGGATCCCTTCGTCGGTGCAGTACGCAGCGAACTCAGCCTGGGCCAGGAACTCGCCTCCGTTGTCGGTGCGGAGAACTCGAAGCTTGCGGCCGCACTCCTTCTCCGCAACAGCTTGGTGGCGCTTGATGGCGTCATTTACTTGCCGCCTTGCCGAGGAGGACAGACCCACATGTAGCGGGAGACGTCGGCGACGAAGAAGGAAATGGCGCCGGCCTCCGTGTGTGGCCGGGTCACAGCCCGCAGAGGTCGCCGTGCCACGAGCTCCGGCTTCTCCGTGGCGCGGAAGCTGGCCTCGACGAGGGAAAGGGAGCCGCCTCGACTTGGTGAGGACGCAGTGTCGCGTAATCGCTCCACGTGGTCGACGTGTGGCATAACCCGAACCATCTCCTTGCTCCCCGAGCCGCGGGGCCTCAAAGTTGAGGTGCCCAAAGCGCTCGTGCCACCTCTCGGGCGTCGTCGTCGCGGGGCGAAGCCGGGAAGACGTAGGCTGCGCCACCGTACGTGAAGAACGTAGAGGCGGTTGCTCCCCCCTGTTTACCTTGGCGAGAAGCCGGTGTCGAGGTACCAGCCGTCGATCTTCCGTCGCCTCGTACCGGAGCCGAGGGAAGGCGTGGGCGCGTCAGCCGAGGTGGAGGGGAGCGCGCACGGACGGTGCAGGGAGAGAGTGCAGCTCGATGCCCCGTGGACAAGGAACAGAGCCGGCTCGCCACTCTCCCGTGCCCGCACAACGTGTGCCTGAACGTCGCGCGCGGTGCTCCTCGGCAAATTTTGGCCCAAGGGCCGGTCTTCCCGCACTTGCAGATGTCGTCCTGAGCCGCCTTGCCGACGCCGCGGGCGCCGTCAGGAGCGCCACCACGCGCCTGAAGCCTTGCGCCTTGCAGCGGTCCGCGCTTGCGGTCGCTTGTTGACGAAGAGGACTCCGCCTCTGCTGCTCCTTTTGGCGCGCACGCCACTGCTCCTCGGTGAAGAGAAGCTTGCCGCCGATGGAGACCGGCCCGAGGGAGGCAGCTGCTCGAGCCCATCGGCGGCCTTGAGGCGACCCGTCACCTCCTCGACCGTCAGCTCGTCGAGGTCCAGGAGGGTGATGATCGACGAGGCGAGCTGCTTGTACTTCCTCGACGACGCTGAGGAGCTTCTCGGACGGCTCTCCTCGGTGATGTCGGTCGCCGCACCTCTCCACCGCCTTTGTAGAATGGTGAGGCGGACGGAGAAGTCGCCGATGTCCTCGCCGGCTTGAATGCCGTTCGCCCATCCTCGGCGTGGCCCTCGCGGCTTGTGCGGTCCGCCGTCGTCAAATGGCGATGGCGTCCCATGCGCCCTTTGCCGCCGCCTTGTCCACGAGGGTGCCTCCCACCTCCATCGGGACAAGAAGAAGGAAGGCCTCCAAAGGCGCGCCGATCCTCGTAGAAGTCGGCATCGCCGCACGGACCGCCTCCCACAAGTCTCGCTACCGGAGCTTGACCTTCATCGGCATCGACCACTCGGAGTAGTTGGTCTTGGTGAGCATGGGCCACCCATTGCCGTGCAGGAGTCCTTGGCGATGGTGCCCGGACCCAGCGTCGCTTCCGGCGAAAGGGGAAACCACGCCCGCCCTATGAAACTCACAATGCGCCCGGCATCCCGTCCCGCTCGGGACTCTCCGCCGTCGTCGTCGTAGCCCCGTCCGGAGTCGCGTCGTGGCCCGCATGATGGCGGCGTCGCCCGGCGCCTCGCTTCTCCCGGTCGATCGTCGTAATCGCGGCCGTAGAATACCAGCTAGCTTTCGGCGGCGCTCGCGCTCGGTGAGCCTCCATCGTAGCGCTGGACTGCGTGGATCAATTTGTATCCGCCCGTTAAGGCGCGAAGGGCGTGCTCGTCCTTGGCTGGAAGACCTCACCCGCCGTACCAACGGGGAGCCCCCTGCTGGCTGAGGTTACTGCTGCACAGGGGAACCCATCCGGGCCTCCACCCGCCGCTGAACGCGGCCACCAGCAGCAGTGCGCCTCGCTGTCCCGCCTACAGCAGCTGCTGCGCCATCCTCGCTCCTCGCAGCTGGCCCGCTGGCCGCTGGAGCCGCTCGGGCGCTTCCGCTTCTCGCGACCTCGGGCTGGTTCCCGCCTCGCGACGCTCGCGCCGCGCCGCCGCGTCCTGCCGAGGTCGCCTGCCGCGCTTAGGGGCGTGCGCGATCGGCCGCCGAATCCGCGCCCGTCCGCCGGGCCCCATGCGTCCTGGCGCAATCGCAGTCGGATCCGCCTACGTCTTGTAGCGGAGGCCGCGCCGCCAGGGCGGGCCAGCAGCGACGCCGAGATCCAGCCGGGCCCTGGGGGCTCCTCGCAGTCCTCCTATCCGCCGGATCAAGCTCCTCGGAGACCTCCAACTCGCCGCCCGCCGCTTCGGCCGGCTAAAGCTGCGTCGCCGCCGCACTGGGCGGCCGCCAAGGGGCTACCCAGCTGAAGTTCAGCCGGCCGTAAAGCGGTTTCGAGCGGCTGCCGCCGCGAAGCTCTTCGGCCTCGGGAAGCGCCGCCTCCTCGAATCGCCGGTGCTCGGCCTCCTCGAGGCGAGCCTCCACGGCGGGATCCGCGCCTCTGCGCCTCGCGCTGGACGTGATGGAGCGGCCAAACCGATTGGAAGAGGAGGAAGAAACGGTGTGCAGCGACATGGCCGGGATTGGGATGGGGTAAGGTAGAACCCTAACTCGGCTCTAGATACCAATTGTTGGAACCAAATCAGGGATTTGGGGGAAGTTTTTTTGTATTAACTTAGCCAAGCCACAAAGACAGTTTCAGGAGGGTACATATAGGGCATCTTCTTGAGAGCCAAGTAAAGGGAAAAGCTAGGAAACTTAGGTGCTAAGCAAAGTAAAGATAAGGGGTGCTGACTAGATACCCACCAACTACTAGATAAGCACTAGACTTAAGCTATCAGACCAGTACCCAGGGCACACTATGCAGGTTCCTCATTCCAATGGCAGCACAACCAGCCAGCTAACAACCAACAACCACTAACACAGGAAAAATGCCATCCGTGAAGCATCAGTTACCATCAGATCATATGGTCGTCATATACAACTTGGCAATAATCGACGTGCAGTACAGAACAAACCCAACACATTTTCCAACTTGAACAGTACCCAGGGCACACACTATACAGGTTCCTCATTCTAGAGACAGCACAAACAACCAGCTAACAACCAACAACCACTAACACAGGAAAAATGCCATCCGTGAAGCATCAGTTACCATCAGATATGGTTGGATCAGCAGCACGGAATCGGTTCTCTGTTCATGCTTATTCTCCCGTAGGTGCGGCCCGGTAATATGCGGGTACAGTGGCAGGGAAGAACATCTGTCTCACGCCTTCAGCTTTGATGATAGGGAGGATGATGCCACATGCACCCTGCAGTGAGACATCTTCAGTCAGATAATAAGGTACTATAATAAAAGAAGAGTAACTCTTTGAATGGCCTATATACCTAGTAAATAGACAATACACTTTGCACTAGGGTTGGACGTATTATGAATGTGCAGTAACTACTAAACAAGATATTTGAATACACCATACTAGCTAGAAAAGGGTATGTGGGCCATTTCTAAAAGAGCTGGCGCCAAATTATAGGTGTCTACAGTTAGTTCTCTTAGCCATTTCCTGGACGTTAATATTAAAGTGCCTCTGTAAAGCTAAAAATTTTATGGTTGTCACTGCCTATCAGCTGTCGCTCTGGCATATAGTTATAAAGAACAGTGTGAGATGACAAAGAAACATAAGATTCAGGGACTTACAGAAATCAGTCTGGCTCCAATCCACATCCGTTTAGGTGAAGGAAGAGGGAGCATCAAGCGGCCAACACCATAGATAGCAACAGCAAAGAAGTGTGCAACTAAACTCAGTGGCCGAGGATTAAGACCAGAGAGTAAAGCAATAGGCCCATTTGAGAAGACACCTCCAAGGCTCAAGTAATCAAAACAAGCTTGGCGCATCTCATTCCTAGCTTGATCAGGCGAGGCACTGAAGACCTTGTACAGAGCACCAGCCAATGTGTTTATTGTGGAAGCAACCGGCTGAAAATATGAGGGTGTTAAAGAAAAAGATTTAACATTATGGGTAAGCCATGTAATTGATGGTTATACAAAAACTGACCTTCCGTAATGTATAGAACGATTCAAGGTACTTGCACAGGGAAGATGCATCATGAAGATTGCGGAGAGGCTTGAGAAGATTGCGTAGGACAACAATGTCAGATAATGCAACAGTCATTCCTCCACCAGTTAAAGGGTGTCTCATATTGAATGCATCCCCCATCAAAAGTGCACCGGGGTTGGGTGTGGAGCTGCTGGCATGCTCCTATTTGGCATTGTTCTTATGCTTCCCTTATCAATGGCTGCTATGAAAGAGTCGTAGATTTCTGGAGGAATCTGAGAAAATAAAATTATCTGTTACCACATCATGTTGCAAAAAAAGTAGTCAGCAGAAACTGCAACAAGAAAAATAATCACTGATATTTTTAAAAAGGAAGAACTACCTGGGGTGCAACAACAGTTTTGAGATAATTTGCCATTTCACCGCTAGCTATGGAAGGCACCTTCTGACCAGGGACATCAACCAAACAGCGCACCTCTGTACTGCTAATTGGGTAAAATAGGATTGGAGAAGGATTAGCCAAAATAACATGGCCATGGTTTGATGTGGAAGTTGGCAATTCTCCAATACCAGCCCAACAAAACATGACGGAACATCAACCTAAGCACACAATTCCATTAACATCCACGAGCCACAAAATCAGCAATAAATATGGCAAGTGTAGTGTAAACGGTGTACCTTCGGAGAGCAAAGGGCACGTCGTAGATTCGAAAAGCAGCCATCACATACAATCGTCAAGGGCGCATAAGCCTTTAGTTCTTCACCTGACTTGGTTTTGTATTGGACACCTTTAACAGTACCATTTTCTTCAAGAAGTGACGTAACAGTTCCTTGCTCTAATTGGACACTGGATGAACACAACAGCATATCAAATATTAGCACATGTTACATGCAGACGCATAAATAATCTGAGAAGTGCAAAGTTAAGACATGTCAAAGTGAGAATAGAAAAGGGGGGAATGAATAACATGAGATAACACACCAAACAAAGCGGACTAATCAAGAACCTTTAACAAATTAAAGATGTGGATGCACTAAAGTCACATACAATACCATTCTTACAGTTAACCCTTGCAAAAGAATGAAAGTCAAAAAAGAAGTTTACAGGACAACAAATAAGTAACAATATAGCAAAGTAAGAAAAAACCATAATTATTGAGATTACTTGGGCAAAGACGCAGCTTTTTGACGCATCCTCTGTATAAACCTCCCATTGTGAAAGCTCCTACCAGCAACATCAGAATGGAACTTCTCCAAGGGGTAAGAAAGCTTTGTATTCCTTCCATCTTTGAATAATGCGTAACCGAGGACACGCTGGGCATCAATTTCTTCCACACAATCTGAATAGAGCAAAAACCGGTATGGTTATAATGACTTTAGAAATGGCATGGGAGTAGAATAAGATAACAAAAAATGGACTTTACCTTCGAGGCCCAACTCAATTAATTTCAAGTAACCACCAGGTTGCAACAGTTCACCCACAATTCTGTCAGGTTCTGTCAGATCCCTCTCGATGACATGCACCCGACGGCCATCCTACATTCCCAACAAACAAAGTATAAAAATAAATAGAGGAGAGATGAAACAATATAATACAATAGAGAGAATTATATCCACATCCAGATGAAACCAGGTTCTCACTCCAATAACTGCAAACACGCATTGGAAAAAATAAATCATTCAGCATGTTGTCAAGCAAATTTGGTTACTATTAAAGCTTGAATAGTACTAGTATACTGCCTTATAGAAAGCTGGGTATACAAGATAAAAAGGTAGTTTAACATGGTCTCAGCCATACATAGCCAGTTAAAATAATTTCTGTCCAGAGCTTTCTTGCTCACAATTTGACAAAAGGGTGATGCATAAAAAAAATCTCATAAAAGAAATACTTCATGTGGGCAAGGAGATTTATTGGTTGCTTTGTATCATACATACAACCATATCTGTGTGAATGTTATATTATCCGCAAACAAATAGAAAATAGTCAATTAGTAACAGGACGTGCCCACATTTTCGTTTTGACGATACATCACTCTCAGATTAGCTTGGAGTTATGTGAAGTTAAGTGGGTCAGAAAGTTGATTGGCAATTCATTAATGCTGAGAAAGAGCACATCACTACAGGTTCAAGAAAAATTAGTATGGCCCTCCAGCAACATTTTCTTCAAGGCAAATCTACACCTTCAACATAGCACTATGGAAAAACATTAAGCAAGTCTAGTCACTATACTCCAAAAAAATTGTGGCCAAGAAAAACCAAGAATTGACTAATTCAGTACAAGGTGTTGGAGTATTGCAAGAATGCTTAGTTGGAGAAAGGAATTTTTTTTCCATTCACAGTAGCACGGTAACGAAATTTGGCACTTGGCAGCACCTAACTGTCATAAGCCACACAAATTCCATGTCCACACGAAACAGCGACACTGACAACAACCTCACTTTCCACAGACACGTAAATATGCAAAATTCACCAACGTACCTGCAACAAAATCACAGCTATCTTCTGTTTTTGAATCTAGGAGTATCTCTGATACTTATCAACAAACCTAGCCAGAACCTTATAACAGAAAGGTAACTGACATTTAATCTCGACAGACTGGGAAAAAATAGATGTCTTGTAACAAAGAAACTAGCTAAAGCATGCAACAACAGGAACGAAGTTGTTCTTGGGTCTTCTAAGTCATGATGAATGAAAGAAAGTTACGATCCCCGCTAGTAACTCGCGACAAACAAAAATTCAGCATCGCGTTTCCGTTCCAATAGAGAATACCAGCCCTCTTTCTTCACGCCAAGAAAGAAGTAAACTATTCAAAATACGACAATCCTGATTTTTCAATCCAAAAACTCTCAGCTTTTAGCCGCCTAGTGGAACCATGCCAACGAAGGATGAGACAAAGTAAAGCCACCTTTCCAAGCGTGTATGCCAGCGCAGATCCAGCTACCCCGGCGCCGACGACGATGACGTCCGTCCCGCCGTCGCCGACGGGGACCGCGCCGTCACCGATCGCGCAGTCTGCCTCCGGCGTAGATTTCCCTTCCACCAGACGCACCCGGGCCCGGGAGCGGCGGCGGCGGCCCAGCACGGCCGCAACAAGGACCGCCGCGAGGAGCGTGGCCGCGGCGGCGCCAATGAGCTGGAGCCCGACGCCGCCGGCTTCCGCAGCAGCAGCAGCCATGCCGCAATGGGGGCTCCTTTGGGAGCTTTCGGTGCGCGGTGCGTTTGCTGCTTTGCGTATGGGGCTCCTTTGGGGTTGCGATGCGGTGGGGGAAGGGACAGAGGAGAGCGGTTTGATGCGTCTGGGACTCCGGGGACGAGACGGGCCGGAGAGAGAGGAGGGTGCGGTGGAAGTTTGGCACGGGGCGACTCTTCGAGATTCTTCCGCGTTTTATGGGAGAGGAGGAGGTTGGGGTCGCTCGCAGGCAGCTGGCCGGCGGGCTTGGCTTAGCTGGATTTTTTGAATAATTTAGATTTATTAAATTTGTATGTATCTCTATTCTCTGCCTAATAATAATCTCTACCTAAATTTCAGCCATTTTTTTTGATCCATCAAATTTTTAGTTCATCTATTCTTTTTGTCAACCACTTCCTCTAGCTACGGGATAATAGAACATTTCTTCCGTCCAGACTTATACTAGTATATATAATGCGTGGCTTTGACATAGATCCGTAAAGTAACTTGGAGTTAGAGTTCTAATCAAATAGATTGCTCCAATCTTGGGAGTATAAATCCTAATCCAGATATAAATAGAAAAATAATAAAAGTAGAAATAGATGAATCTACCTTTTTTATACGTCTATAAAGTTGCACTTTTTTTGCAAGGAAGGGAGCACGTGACGTCTTCTATGTTCCAGAAAAATAGTAGGTCTTCTATGTTCTGGATGGAAAAATAGTATTAGTATTCAATATAAAAAAGACTCTTAAGAGTCGAGATGTCATATCTCTTCTCTTCTGTTCTACAATACATACAGACATCATCTCTCATCGCTTGGCTCCGGGAGTCCGAGCATCGTATGTGCGTCGCCCGAGAGTCTTGCTCTTGCCCCGCTTTATGGAATCCGCGTCCACGTCGCACGACTCCGCTGATCCGTTTTAGCACGTATGGACTCTCGTTTAATCTCAATTACGTGTTCGTGCAAGGAGAAGTTGACGGCGACGATAAGAAGGTTGCCGCTCGGCCGGCCGGCGCGGTCAGCAAGCACAGGGCCTTGACGCTGCCGCCTCTTCTTCTGTCGAGGAGGCAGAGAAACCGCGGCCATCGCACGATGTGGATGAGGCTAGCACGGTGCCCGTGTCCCGGAGTCCCGCCGCTCGCTGGACACGCCGACGTCGCGCAACAAGAAGGCAAAGGCCGATGTGTTCGTGTCGCTGCTGGAGCATGAGCGTGATGCAGCAGCAGATCATGGTCATGGATACATGAAGAGCATGCAACACTTCAACAAGTCAGCTGGCTAAGATGCAGATGTACATGAAGAGCATGCAGCAGTTCAGCAAGTCGCTGGTCAAGATGCAGCTGCCGATCGAGCTTGGCCACGACGATGACGGCCGCAGCGCCCGACGGCATCTAGAAAGAAGAGACGCCCGACGACAAGCAATTTCAGATTTTAGACTTGAGACGGTCAGTATAGACAACCATATTAAGTTTGCTCACAAATATTAGACGATTACACATAACAGTAACCTTAAGATTCAACATCACCGTCCTTCTCTAAGATTAAACATAATTACCCCAAAATTACAAGATTGCATATTTATGTTATCATGACTTTTTATACTATATTATACAACAAAAAGTCTCAGATATCTAGGTAAACCTGGCACGAAAAAAAGACATGTGATCCCTTTGAGTTATCAAGATATCTTTTTCCCTACAACGGCCATAATTTTTATCCTAATAATAAAGAGACAGAGCCACAAGTTTTTAGGTCACTATACATAGTAAGTTATAGGTTGGGTTGCAACGCACATATACGATTAATATAAATATAGTTACCACTCTTTGAACCTTGACTTTTCTCTCATAAAAAAAAATATTAGGTATAGATACTTTTATTTATTTTTAAAGGAAATCATGAAACTTTGTATTTAACTCTACCAACACATGAATAGTGTGGAAAGTAAAGTTATGTTATATTCACAAGTAAATATTTATTTTCCTTATGGTGAGAGAAAAACTATCAAAATTCTATTTCAATTTGATATGGATTTAATAAAGCATTGTTACATTATTACCAATACTAATTTGTATTGTGGTTTCCAAGGACATCATAAAATAAATTGTAAAAATAAAAATATGTCAATACACATATTTTTCTCGATAGATTTTTTTTTTTTCTCCCGTTGCAACGCACGGGCATATCTGCTAGTATACTGTTGTATGCAACAAAAACAAAATTTGATTTCAAATTATCGTTAGATGTGAGTTGTTCTAACTTATATGAGTAATGTCACGATTTCAGATTACATATAAATACAGATAGTAAATCTGGGTCAAACCAAAAATAAAATGAAAGAAACTCTGCATTGTCTTTGGAGAAGGTGAACAAAAAAGGATAAAAGTTAGCAAATGTGCATATGCATTACAATAAAATCCTATCCATATAGGAATCAAACTCGGTATCATTGCTAGATGAAAAAATGATTATAACTCATATGAGCGTGTGCCATAGAAGCATTTTAAGACCTGAACCTTAAGTTTCTTATCCTATATATACTGACAAACTCCTCCGAATCGGAACAGAGAATAAGATCCGAATGGCAGATCGAAACGCTTCGGATTAGAACAACTGCAATCTGCATAGTTATCCACGGAAATCACGGAGTAGATAGCGGCAAGGAAGAAGGCGGAGTCGGCGACGGCGACGGTGGCGGTGGCACCGACGGCGTGGTGGCGGCGAGCAGCGCCGGCGTGGGCTGGGCGGCGCGACGGCGGCACGGGGCGGCGGTGTGGCACGAGGCCAACCCCTCCGGGGGCAGCAGTGACGGCGGTGACGGCGGTCGACGGTGGCGGCAGTGGAGAGATAGAGAGCGAGAGCGAGGGAGAGCGAGAGTTTCGGGTTAAACCCACTTTTCTTAGCTATCTCAATCAAACGGTTCACCCTTTTATAGGGCGGCTTACAAAAATACTAATAGGCCTTGGCCCCGATAATCATCTCAACTTAACATAATCTATGCTAATTGATGAAGATGTCCTCGATGTGCTTTACGGTTGTTGCATATATCCTATGTATATTTACCTTCTAGACCTATTTTTACTCATGGCTCTTCGGTTTACATGGCTGCTACCATTGATTGGTCTCTTTCCTCCTAGTTGGTCGAAGCTCTCCATCTTTTGTCATTCAGCAACTATAGTGAGCCCATGAGCCCTTCCCTTACTTCTAATCTTCCATTTTTGCACTTGTTCATTATGTCCTCATCCACTATCTTCAATGACTACTCATCGTCGCCATGCTAACATGATTTTGTCAGTTTTGTCATCATGATGCTTCCTCTGTCCTGTCCAAATGTCATACTCTACCTATTAGCGGACGATGGCACGATGTCGCTCCACCATTCTCTTTTAGTGTGTTTGGTTGCCGGACCAGGCTAGTGGGATGAAACCACGTGATGTTTGAATGCCTACATTGAGAATGGGCCAGGCCCAAAAGGTGCAAGGAGCCCTTGGATGCTAGGCTCCAGAAAGCAAAATCAAAAGGTGGTTCCCCACAGTCTAGCTGGCATCGTGCGTGGTGTGCATGTAGCTGCACGCATGAGAGAGCAAGCATGCATATCAAATGCCAACCATTCACCACCCCCATGTATCCCAGTTGAATACAGATAGCAACTAAACATACTCCCGTGCACGTCAATCCTAGGCAGCGAGAACCTATTGCCACAAGTATGAGTCAGGCTAGGAACCAAACACGCTATTTAATTAGCACCCAATACTATCGCGAGGACAATTTTTATGCTCTTTGAGCAACTCTAGCATGAGCTCTCAAATCATGCCTCATCAGTTTGAGGTATTTCCCTACTCAAAAGGATCCCTAGAATCGGTGACTTAAATGTATTCCAGTAGACACTAGCACATGGGACCAACTCGTTATTTGACTATTTCCACCACTGCTCCAATCGACTGGGCAATGTGCGCGTAGGGAAGAAAGGGTAGAAGCACTAGAGACCACGACACGTTGAGGGCGGGGAGCACGGGAGACGCCACGAGGAGTGTAAGCCACTATAGAGACCTCATCAAAGATGAGGAAGGCGCTAGGCATGGAGGAGAGGCAATTTACACGTCGTTTATTGATTGATGAAAAGACTCAAGTGCTAGATGTCGTCGAAATATCTTAGCCTTGTTTGGCTGTATACAAGTACACCCTAATCTATATGGTTTGGAAGGGATGGGGATGTATTTTAGTTTAAATTCCACCTTAATCTCTCTCAAATCGTATAGATTGGGGGTATATTTATGTGTAACCAAACAAAAACTCAGCGTATTTATTTAGAGTATATATACAAGGCCACCGTAGATTCGTATACTATTCACTGGTCGTGGTATCTACACATGAGAGTAGCCGACCCGTCGGGACCAAATTAAATGGAGCTCGCGTGGTATGCATGGAGTGGAGCTCGCCAGTACAGATCAGAGTAGCCGACCGCCGGGACCAATTGAGTGGAGCTCGCCAGGACATGTTAAGATCGAAGCCAAATTGATGAAAAACCATGGGTGTAATGAAGCTGGAGAGATATAGACACAAGATTATTAGATGTCACGCATGCAGCTGGCGCTGGTCCACCGTGCACGTCGCGACGATCGACGCCGCCCGGCGGCCGGCCGCGCCAACTCACGCGTACGACGACGTGCAGCAGCAGCAGCACGCGTCCAGTTGAGGCTGCGGCTGCGGTGGGAGGCCGTCCGTCTCGCGGCCCCCCGCATCACGGGCGCGACGAATCCTGCCTGCGCATGCAAACCCATGTCCGGCAGCCTCTGGTTTTAGATGGCACCGCCACCTGCGCGCGCGCGGCAGCCGGCGGTCCTTTTCATAATCCGAACACGGACGCAATGGTTGCGTCTATTTTATGGTTGGGTTTGTTCGTCGAAAACATTTTAGGGCGGATTTTGGAGAGATGCGATCGATGTGGCAGGAGTTCGATCGAGATGCCCGTGGCAGGTACGAATCACGCAATGCAAGCAATCAAATCGCTGATCCCTAGTACTTATAATAAAATAACAACAGACCTATCGGATATTCGGGCTGCCATTTTTTCTATTTACAATGCTGGATGGGTCCAAAGATTTGGACTCAAGCGATTTTTTCGAAATTATAATCACTCGTACCCCAGTTGTGTTCGTGACAGTACACCACCATAGGTTTCGTCTATTAATAATATATCTCGCGGAGATTCATCTACTATCTCGGTCCCAAGAAAGGCTATCATTATTGACAAGTCATATACTTTAGTCAAATTATATACAAGGATGTTAATATTTATTTATAGCGTATAATTAGTATTATTAGATTAATCATTTGATATTTTTACTAATAAAAATATTTGGATATTTAAATGTTGAAGTAAAATTTAAGAGAGTGACTAGACGAGTGACTAGACACTTCTTTTATCATACGTATGTGACATGTTTTTGAGACGTACTTTCTTTGTTATTAGATGTCTGTCTTTCTCTCTTTCCAAGAAATAATTACTGATATTTTTATAAATAATAAGTATCATCGATTAGTATTATAATTAATATCCTTGAAAAGATCTTTGAATCTAGACTTTTTAATAAATTTATTTAAAGATATAAATATTGCATGTATTCTCTATAAATCAAGCTAAACTTCAGAACGCGTATGGCCGATGACACATATTTAGGGACAGAGGGAGTAGATTATTTCATACATACTCCCTCCGTCCTTTTTAACTTGTTCTTTGCGCTTCTCAAGAAATTTTAGTAAATATTTATCGAAAAGATCTTTAGATCTAATTTTTTTAATAAATTTATTTAAAGACACAAATATTACATATATTTTCTATAAATCGAGTCAAACTTGAGTCTCGATATGTGAGCATAATCAACTGTCACCATTTGGTCATACGTGTGGAAAGAAGCGGCAAATATGGACGACAACCATGAACACATACACATGGGCTGTGTCGATTGGAGTTTTCGGTAGTTGGTACAACGCGATCTGAGAGTAAGCGTGGGCCCGGGCGCTTTCCACAATTATGGACGGGCTCCACAACTACATGTGCTCTCATGCTGTGCATCGGATGGTAGGGCCCGTGCCATCACGTGCCCTTCGTTTACGAATCCGATCCCAACCATAGACGCATGCACAATGAAGAGATTGGTTCGGGGATAAAAGTCGCTTTGACTTCTTTTTTTTGGGTGCATAAACTTTTTTCATTAGAGTATCTATACAACAGTTCTCTATCTCAATCTTAGGTAGCTATTTTTTTTTTTCTTTGGTAAAAATAGAAAAATATTCTTCAATAGTTTCTCATCTCAGGTTACTAACTTACTATTTATCCCAAGAGAAAAGAGTCTCCGCATGCGCATACTTGACTTGACTGTATGCGCATCCCTTCGTATTAGAATAGGTGGAAAAGTATAAAAATAATTTTGTTTTCTCTCTTAGATTTTTAATGTAAGTTTTCAAGAGGTGGTATAACATAAACATAATTTTATTTTTCTCCCGTGTTCCCCGACATAAGTTAGATCCGGATTTGGCAAGTGACTTACTAGTATGCCAAACTATTGGAGATGAGCTCTTTTTTTTACTTGGCATATCTTTTTAGAAGTTGATAAAATACAAGATTTGACAAGTAAAATATAAAAAACTGCTGAATATACTCTTACGTTACTAGATAAATCCCAACCATTCATTCGTTGTATGATGAACGAAGTACTTCGATAAATACTCTAAGGATCAAATCGGTTGTAGAAAGAGTTTTGTGCTTTTATAGGAAGAAGTTTGTGACTTCGTATCCATTGCTTTTAAACGCAAAACGATCAAGGAAGGAGAGTTGAAGTGGTGTCGGGATATAATTTGGTATCACCAGTAGATAATTACTTTAGAATTTTTAGGTGTAAAAGAAGATATCTGTATATTTCTCCATCTACTTTTTTTAACGCCTTCCCGTGCTCCTAACTACCCGGACAATAATGTGTTTCTTTCGTCTGGACTTAATTATATAATCTGTGCATATACGAAGTTGGAATAGTTTGCATCTAGAGCGAAAAAACAATTTGGATCCAAGATGTATTACGCCGTGTATGCAACCCATATTGTGAGTTGTGAACCGTGGTTATAAAAGTTAGAACAACTTACGTTTAGCGATAATATGGAGTCCGATTCTAATTGTATTGGGTACCGTTCCAATATACAAACACATTTGTTAGTATTATAACAAAGTAAAAAGATTTTTTCTTGAAAATTGCAGTATAAATTTAGACATTCACATGTATATACACATACACTCATTTATATAAACACACACCCTCTATCTTTATAATGTCTCTGAACAATTGAGCCGTCGAGTCTGTGATTGATGAAGTTATCTTAAACGGATGAAACGTTCTCAATTGGACGACTTAAGTAACCTCTTGAACATAAATAGCTAGACAAGTTCTATCATAGGAGGTAATCAGCTTCGCTGACTTTGCGGCAAAGCAATTAAGTATTTATCGAAGTACTTCGTTCATACAGCGAATGATAGTATATATTATGTTGCAAAACCATCATCTATCTTCAAAAACAGTTCCACGCCATGGTGAACGCGAACCGAGGGGAAGACTCAAAATTTGCACTTCCGACCTACTTACTACTCGCTCTCTCGTGTAATAAGTATAGCACATCCAAAGAGTTTAAAAACAATTTCGTCGAAGAAAAAGAGTTTAAAACAATTTAACTGTATATATGTCCTGTTGTTGAAGTTGACCACGATTCTCCATGCCCAGGGTCCAGCCCATCCATCCAAATCGTTCACGCGACCCACGCGACCCACGCGGCGACCTTATTTATGTGTCAAGCACGGCGTAAATGTCCCCCGCTCCGCCCGTCGCCGTCCCCGCTGCTGTGCCTGTGCCTGTGCCTGTGCCGCGCCCGCGCCGCCCGCACGGCGAGTCTCCAACAAACTCGAATCCAAATCAGGACGCCGCTGCCGAGTGCGAGCTTTCAATGCGCGTCGATCCAGCGCGCACACATGAATGCGGTGGGTCAGTCAGTTAACAGTTTCGACGAAGGGAAGGCAACGGCGTGGGCCACGGCGTGGTCGTGAGACCCTGGCTCCGCCACGTCGCCGGCGGCCGTGCTCGTGCGGTCGTGCCCCCGCCCCGGCGTGCGCTTCGTCTCGGACGGCCACGTTGACTCCCCTGTTGCCCAGAGAAGGAGATCCTCCCGTCATGCCGCCGTGTGCGGGCGGACGAGTGAATTCTGATGGCAACAGCCAACAGGCAACGGGCAAGCTTCTCGAAAATCATGTTCATGTATCACGCCTCTGCCGGACAGTGAGAGATTTTCTTTTCGAGAGTACAGCACTACTGCTACTGGTGATAGATTATTTCAAGGTGAAATAGCCGTTATGCCCCTTAACTATCGCTGAAGGTTTAAATTAACCTCTAAACTATTAAAACGGCCACTTTGGCCCTTAATCTTATGATTTTCGACTCAATCTCATCCATTTGTTTATTTTGCTGGACACGTGGACAGATGAACATGCGAAAAGTCGATGTTGCCCCTCCTTAATTTTTTTTGGCGGCCGTTCACGGTGTTTCTCTCCGTTTTTTTTTTTCTCTTATTTTTTCCATGGCGGCTGGACAAAATAGGTTAGGGTTTTGGCTTGGGGACGTTAGCTATGGTGGCGCACCCTTCTCTTATGGAAGCACCCCATCTATTGGTGGAGGCGCACCCTTTTTTGTTCATCTACAAAGAACGACGCAGCAAAATGGAGTGGACGTGCTACAACAGATAAGTGAGACTTTTTCCGATTTTGCAATTAGATTTGATATTCCTGTAGACTGTTGGAATTTGACTGATTCGTAGGGCTACAAAACTATGTCTGAATTCAGGGTACTGAAAGTTCGATTTTATTTTAATGGATATTTTGTTCAATAGGGAGGGGTAAATTCGACTTTTTTGTATGCCCTCTGTCCACATGACGAGCAAATCATGCTGAATGGACAAGATTGAGCCTGAAATCAAAAGATCAGGAGTCAAAGTGGACGTTTTGATAGTTTGAGAGCTAAATTGAACCTTGCACGATAGTTAAGGGGCCAAATTGGCTAACTGACGTACACACCGCAGAGTCGCGGTCACGGAGGCGGAGCAGAGATCATCACACTATCACAGGTCTGGTCTGAGAGTGAACGTACAAAACTCGGCAAATTAGGAAGGCGGCTTGGCTTTCTGTGCGTGTCCAAATAAATAAAATTAGGAGTGCCCTGCACTCTAAAGTCTAAATCAACGAGGATTTTGCATAATACAGCCAGAAGTGCCCTGCACTCTAAAGCAACGAGAATCGAATTTTGCATATACAGCCAGCCACGAGTTCTTTACATCTGCGGCGAGCATTAGGTATCGACTGTCGTAGTCATCATCATACACACGACCGACGGCAAGCCCAGGTAGGCACCTCCGAAAGCACTCCGATCCTTCAGTACAATTTGCATTCTTCCCTGCACCGCACGCATGAGCTGTGACGATGATCAGCTCAACCATCAATCCTGAAGTTGAAGGTGCACGTCTCGAAAGGAACCACTTGTTCTGTGCTGCATGTGGATTTGTTTCATCCTCGTTCAGCCGTTGTTGGGTCTAGCAATAAGAATCATCGTAGTTTCAGTTCCAAAAAAAAAATATCATCGTAGTTGGAGTTGGCACTGGACCGGTAGCATTTTATTCGCTGCTGACCATATCTTTCTGGGCTCAAAAGCTTTTCTTCAGGGCTTAGAAAGCAAATTCTAGATGGGGCAGGGAATCTTTGCTGGGCTATTTGGTTGAACCGAGATGATACTGTTTTCAATAGAACCAAACCATGCTCGTTCTTAAAGGATCTTTTTAAGGGGACTTCTTAGATCAAACTTTTTGGTCAGTGCTATCTAAAGGGGGAGAGAAAGGAACACTGAAGGATGCATGCTGGAAGATGGAGAAGTAATGCTAGATTTGTTCAACAATTTTGGATGGAAGATAGGATTAAGGATTGAGAATTAAGCCTTCTTTTTTTACATACAAGTTTCAATCTTTGTAACACCTGAGGTGTAGTTTTAGTCTAAGTACTATTGGTTACTTTTCAAACAGGCTATATCCATTCTATTGTGAATGATTGAGGCCAGAAGTACATAATTCCGTCATCTAAAACAAGATCCTGCATCCCTGCCAATGCAGGGAGTGGTGTCTGTTCATAGAGAAAGAAAGCAAAATATCAACCAGCAGTCTGCACTCTGCTCCATCGGTTCTCATCGTTGTCGATCCGGTGAATATAGCTGTAACGGTTTTCTCTGATGTATGTCACCCCAGACCATATACCACGAACAAGAAGGATGCTAGCAAACACCATGCTTCCAAATGTGCAAACCACCTGCACACACGAAATATGAACCCGCTTTACTGAAACGAAGGAATGAAATCTGCAGCAAGCATCAATGCAATAGAATGCAAGGCCTTTTGTTAAGTGCTCCTCGGAAAACAATATTTTAATGATGCAGCCACTGAAAATTCTGAAGATGTTCTCTAAGCTGACAGTCAGAACTATTCATGGACTTGTCATCTTGCCTAGTGACTACAATCAAACTTAACTTTGAGAGGTACATGTAACAAACTGGACCTGACATAGCATTTCTTGTAGACTTGTATTTAAAGCGTTGAGAGGTATATGACAAGAACCATAGTATGGACTGCCCATTTAAATGCAGTCAGGAAGAATTTCCAACATTCTGGCCAATGTGGACCTAATTAATGTCTCGAACACAAATCTGACCACATGCCGACGGATGCAATTGATGGACATTTGCATGACCTGATATCAGGCAGTTGTAACCCTTACCCTAATTGAGTAATTGCTGTCTTTGTCGCACAGATCAATCCCTAATTGAGTAACTTCTGTCTTTATCACACAGATCAACCACTACTTGATATCAGTTGGGGAAGACCAAGTAAATTCGGTTAATGTGAACAAAGTTCTGGGTCAGTACTGGTAACCCTGAACATACATTGGATCCGCCACTACCCAATATCAGTTGGAGAAGTCAATACTGGTAAGTGGTAACCAGGAATATAACATGAACAGAATGTGTTGGCTTCGCTATGGACTGAAGAACCATCAACTACTTAAAACCAAACTACAATTCTTAAGCGTGTCTTGATCCTACATGACAATTTCCAGGTTGTTGCCAATTTCTTTGTCAGCTAGTACTCCTACAACCACAAGTCAACCCAAGTTCGGAGTCAATAGATCGGTTCATTTCACCTGCTGCGCCAATTCACAAGAACTGAGCAAATTAAGCCTGGCTAAAGCCCAAACCCAGGTCCAGCCCAACAAGCTTGATAGGTATTCTGTGCCAAGACAGCAACTGCCAAGCCCAAAAAACTGAGCTAGATGGAAACTGAGTTTCATTTGTTTTAGACAGTAATATGTCTGGTAGGCTCACAGTAGCCTGGGTGTGCAATAAAATTTAGGCCAGAATAGAATGGGGGCCTTTCCTAGCCCAGCACCAAAAATCCCAGGTCTAGTGTTACGACTGCCATATTACTCATCTTGCTGTATAGGCAGAGTTACACGCCCTTATGACAGAATGACAAATGGCAAGCATTGTATTATCTATTTTCTTTCTAGTTAATGCCTGTGCTTGAGAGTCCTTTCAATTTGAATAAACCAAGATTTTACCATCACTGCAATTTAGAGAATTAAAAGCACAGCCTGTGGGGTTGTACACCGTGTGGGGTTGTTTCTGCAACAGGATAGTAGCACTGAAAAACCATCTTTACATCGAATGGTTCAGTATTTTGATGATCCCTATCCTATTGACCGCAATTCCCATACTAATTATCACCTTCATCGCTGCTCCTCCAGTAGATATTGATGGCATGTGTAAGTATGCTCATGGTTCTTTACTTTATGGAAACAATATTATCTCTTGCGCTATCGGGCTATTGGCTATTGTTCCTTGATCAGATTGCATTTTACCCAATTTGGAAAGTTCAGTAAGGGCCTAATTAGAGGGGCTTGATTGGACAAGCCCAAATACTCAAATTGCAGATGGGCTTTAATTCACATGAGCCTAAAAGTGATTGAATGAACATTTGATTGGAAGGTGGGCTGATAAAATTTTTTTCTATTTTGACGCTCAACTGAGAATGGCTATCTGGGATGATAAATGACAAGCTTAGATAGAAAAGGTTGCAGAGGGGCTTGATCACACAAGCCCAAATACTCTTGCAACCAGTTTTTAGCAATAAACCCAACTAAAATAGACGATGGATGGGAATTTAAATTGCTATCGTCCGAATGCAGATGCCAACAAGAATAAAGCTAGCAAGAAACTAAAAATAGCTCAAACCTTAAAAATACTAGATGCACAGCACCATAGGGGCTAATCAAACAGAATAAACATGTACCATACTGAAATAAGAAAAAACCCCATTTACATAGTATTATCAACTTTATGAGTTTACTCAGCTGCATACACCATAACAAAAAACTCACATCTGGCAACAGTTTTTCACCTAATTTTATTCCTTAGATTAGATAATTACAGTTGATGTTCTGATTTATACACATCCTGCCTACAGCTAAATGGACAAGCCGTGCCTACATGCTATGCAACACATAGGCATCCAAGCATGTTCATCCAAAGGACGACTAATACACTATCATACTGTGAAGGTCTCAGCCAGACGCGACAAGAAGGAGATGCTGTTTGGTGCATGGGCGTAGCTCAAGCTACTGTAGAATAGAAGATGGCCCTCTGGTACCTTACCTAGTGCAGCAGCTGCCTTTGAGTGCTGTGTCCTTCTATTTTGGTTAGTTCTACTTGATTATTCTGTCCTTATCTGTGCTAAAGCTCGAGCCATAACAAAACCGTTGGCATCCAGTAAGCCTTATGCTTCATTATACTCTTCCTATGTGAAACTATTTCCTTTTTGCTAAAGAGCTAAGGTAATCCCCTGGTTTATTGCAAAATACATATCCAACTCTAACCAAATGACAGCACAAGTACTAATCCTAGCATCAATCCACAGTTTTAAGAATCGAAGTAACTAACAGCCAAATTTGAAAAAGAGTTCTCTAAGCAGAATGCAAAGGATGCCTAATCGACATGAACTAAATACTTGATCCCTGAACCAAGAGCCCCTTCAGAACAGTAAATGACACTGTTATCCATGTAGCAAACACAACACTCGACGGCATGATCACGAGACAGGCATTGAAAATTGATGTTCACAATTGGTACGAAGCAGACCAGACCATCAAATAGTTCATCATATGAATGAATCGCTCACCTCCAGAAGACCCTTCAGGATCCATAAGAACGTCAGGACCAGCACGCCATTGACCGAAAACTTCACCTACACAGGCATGGGCACAGGGCACACAGGCATGGGCACAGGGCACACCACCAGATGAGGCCCAATACCGAGAGATCCCAGCATCATTCCTCCGCGCCGCCAATTTCCATCAGAAAGCTAAAACAGAGGGGATGAACGAATAGCGGAACGGACCAGCTCGGCGGGGACGGAAGGCGGCAGCACGGACCTGGCGGCGCGGCGCGCGCGGCGGGAGGCCTTCCTGAACACGGAGTGCAGGAACCGGGCCAGTAGGTCCAGGCTGCGGTCCTCGTCTTCGTCCTCGTCTTCATCTGCGTCGTCTTCATCCTCCTCGCTTCCTTCCCGGTAGGACGCGGCGGCGCCCGAGAGATCGCCGACCCAGGGGCGGGCATCTGGGACGACAACGACGGCGTCGGGGTGTCGACGCCGGGCAGCGCCGAGGAGGCGAGTAGCACGGGAGAGGTGCAGGTGGCGAGGGGATGCGGTCGTGGACGTGTGGAAGCGGTGGCGAGAGGCAGGGGCGGGGGCGAGAAGGGGGAGGACGGAGGTGGAGCTCGCCATGGGGGATCTGCGAGCGGCTGGTGTGCTTCGTGCCTTCGTCCCCAACTCGCCACGAGTTCGTCACTGGCCGACTTTTTTTTTTTTTTTTTTTTTTTTGATAAAAGGGTGACCGACCTTTTCTTATCCGTTTTACAATTTTTTTTTCTGATGAATCTCAGAAATGATCTTCCATTAAACACATGGTCCAGGCCTCTCGCTGGACACCAGTACAGACTTGTGTACAGTCGTTTATGTACAGACTCTTGCCATAGCAAGTGACCAGAGCTACAGTTTAAACCAATGGCAGTTAAACTGGAGTTAGAAGCCCTTGGGTACATTGAAACAAGTGGGCGCACAAAATCTATTGAGATTTTACATCACCGTGTTTTGGTATATTGGACCATTATATCGTGTAGGGATGCATCCAATATCCAAGGTCCTTGACCACCCCTAACACTGTATACGGAGGAGTTAGATTTATCTGTCATTGAATAGTTCGCTACTCATTAGTTTGTGGAAGCTTAACTCGTGAGCTTAATCTATATTAACAATATTTTAGATTATTAACAATATTTCAGATTATGTTCTTTATTGTTGTTGCTTATGCTATTCGATTCCTAGATAGGAATTGACGAGGATATCACTCTTCAGATGCACCCGCTGATTCTCCAACCATTATGCAAGGTGCAGTGACCTAAACTTGACCGCGACAATTAAATTTAAAGATGAGCTCATCGTTTTTTTTAATTTTAAGAATAGATTGCTACTTAATAATGTTATTTTGCTTAGGAACATTGGATAGAGTCATGAGTACTTGGTAGAGGCGGAGAAGACCAACAAGGACGTCCAACACAAAGCCTAGTTTGAGCTTGCCTTGGTTTTCAGGACCAGCATGTAGTAAAACAGACATCTAGGATATATTCGAACTCCGTTTTGATAATTCACATATGGATGGAAACCTCATCTCATAACCTAAAGTAATGGCTTTGGTTTGAGGTCCAGATCCCATCGGAGTCAATGGAAATTGTCAAAAACAAGTCACTGTTCAAAATCTATCAGGGTGTTGTGTCACCGTCTTTTGGTCCATTGGACCGTGTATCGTCAGAGCCCGTTAAGGGGGCGCATCCAGAGGCTGATGACCCTTAGACCTTTATGTTGAGTTATCACACCACATTTTAGCAATCTGTCTTCGAACAGTCAGTGTCATCGGTTGGAAAACCATCTTCAAGTGCTTAATCTAGTTGTGCAATTGTCACTTTCAAGTTCGTGCTTGTGTTCTTCGTTTCACAGGTAAGGATTAGCCTTCTTGGCGAGGTCAACCTAATTACATGGTTGATAATTAACTAAAGGAGTCGTGGTGCTAAAATTGCAGAATTAAAGACTTTTGATTAAGTCGGATTGGTGTGTCGTGCTCCATCAAAATGATAGTTATCTCTAACTTATGGAGATCGGAAACTCCGTCCCCTTCGGAAATTAAGCTTCATGGCAAGGTCAATCGGATAGTGCATGGTTGATAAACAGGGGGGATAGGGTGTTGTGATTGGAGAGTTTCGGTCTTTGTGATCAGAAGCCCGACAATATGTGTCTTTTTCTCACCAAATCGATAGTTACCTCCACCTAACGGAAAATCAAGCATCCCGTTCCCATCAACTAAGTTGAGACAAAGTTAAAACGTTCCTACAAATTGAAACAGATGAAATAAGAACTATGCTAACTGAGAATGTCCCTGAATGTCGGCTTTGTCAAAGAAGCATTTTTTTTATTTAACCAATAAAGGTATCCAGTATTTTCATGAGTGATTAATGAACACAAGTTACTGATTAGTGACTAATATAATTTTTGTAGGCACGTTACTTTATTTAATCATTATATCTGCCACAGTGATTTTCTTGGCCTCGGTTATGAACTCTAAGTATTGGTTGCAGGATATTTTTTAAGGTTTAAGGATTCTACATAACTCAACTTTGTTGGCCTTGTTATGGAAAAGAAAACTTTGTTGGCCAAGGGTTTCTTTATTCAACGAATTTAAATTCATTGTCACGGCAAAGTTGCAGTCAAGACCACAGGAGTTCATACGCTGCAACCACTAAAATGAACATAGTTTTCTATCCTGAGTCCGGACTCCGGCAATTTATATTTTGTGCTACAAGTAGTTATGGAGCTCTACCAGCTATTACAACCAAATAACTAGGTGGAACCACACGCCACCAAAGCACTAACTCAGTTGTGTACTTGTGTCAGAAATTCCAGACGATCATGTACATTATTATCTCCACCAGATCGAAAAAAAAAACACCGTACTCCTTTGATTAGTTATTATAATATAATAACTGTACATGATGGGTGGACACCAGAATTCCTCTCCAAAGACCAAAGTTAACTCGCTCATCCCAAGAGAAACCGCGCCACCACTACAACTTGAAAAGGCACACCACTAGCAATCCAACAGACTAAACTTGTCAAGATTTTCGGAGTTGTTCACCATTAAGCTGCAGACTTCACTCCACTTTCATTGAATCTGCAATGCAAAATGGATATTGAGAAATCTCACAAAATTGAGCACAGCTGCAGGAAAAATGGAAAACATAGCGATGAATGAGAAGCTCAAAAGGCACGAAAATTTCTATGCTACCAGCAATGGTATCTGAAGCGAAAGCATTTGGAACAATGCTGCGAAGTTCCTCGTTCCAGATAACTCCTCTCTGCCATGGTAGAAAATAGAAATTACTATTAATCGACATAGGAAAGCACCTGAAGCTGTTCAAGGGCATCGAATGCAAACCTGAGGAAATGCAGATAATTGGGCATTTCGTGTCACGTGAACATTTGCTGGATTAGGGATGGTCCTGTGTGAGAAACCTTCTTCAGATGCTCTGTACAGATTAAGATGCACATTGCCCATTTGCAGGTTGTATCCTGGAAAAGCAGAGCTGGCATCTTGTGTGCAAAGGATCTGTAGTGACAAGGATTGAGGAAAGATCAATCTAAAGACGTTTTCGTTGTTAACCCGAGTTGAGTTTTGCAATCTTACATCTTGTAGATCGAGGTCACAGTTCAGCTCAGGGCTGATCGCTGAGAGCTTCATTGAGAGGAACTGAAAAAATCCAACACAAACATGAAAAATCAAGATTCAGCCATTGGCCTAGAGAAATCATTCAGTAAACCTCCAAATCATAAGTTTTCAATACACTAACCTCAACCTGCCGCTGCAGAGATTGCACATAGTTTATGATCTCATCAAGCATCATGGCCTTGCCTGTAATCTGCCTTGTCATAAGAAACATGTCCCTACTGGTTAAAACATACCATAACCACATCAGTATGAGCATAACCGTCTGCTTGATGTCATTCATACCTTGTTGCAACCCGGGACAAGGTCTTGAAGAAGCTTCATCCTTTCATTTATCTTTTCCCTTCGAAACTGCAGTTCGGATGGGCATGCTACTGTAAGCAAGAGACTTGGGCATTGCAGGAACATTACCTATGTTGCTCAAGCGATAAAAATTACTCTTTCTGCAAGGCTGTGGCTGTTGGTGGCTTGGCCGCGCTTTGCCCGGACATGCACGTAGTCCTCTCTCTTAGTTCCAGCATCACCCTCCTTCTCATCAGCACACTCCATGCTGAGTTCTCGCTGCAACAATGCACTGGCTTCATCCTGCAGTAATACATTTACAAGTACAGCAGAATGAAATAGAGGGAATTACAGTAGAATGAAATAGTGGGAATGAGATATGCCGCAACCGATGAGACAAAGCAATAATAGCTTCTAACTTCCTTACTAGAGACTGTCGTGATGAACTGTCCTCTCCAGAACCCTTCCTTTTGGCATCCTTTAAACCCTTCCCTGTGTTCATATTTCTACTTAGTTGAGCATCTGGGAAGAGTTGGAATGTGGAATGCTATTAAGAAAACGAATTGAGAATAACTATACCTCCAGTAGAATTGTAGAGATGAACCCCCTCTTGCATGCCTACATTGTTCATTGGGAAGACGATAGGCTCATCAAAATTCATGGTATGGTCTAGTGAAGCAAGCAGATTAGTTCCGATTGCGAAGCACTGCTCTTCCTCTCTGTGAGGATCGGTGAGTGGAGGGGAATACATCTGCCAAGAATCAATGATTGATCTTGTCACATTGCAAACCGAAGAGGTAGCTCTATTCATGTTGCAAACTGAAATATAGATCTTGCCATGGACGTATGTACTCACCATCCTGCTCTGATACTTGAACTCAGTGCGATGTTGCAATCATTTTTGGGAATGACTGGTTACCTTCTAACTTGCAAGGTCTGCCAACTGAAGGAGCTTTACTTAAAGGATGGAGTAGATCGGGAGCTGGACACAGTCAATTCCTTGCAAGGTTCAACAAGGAACAACTAACCCTTGCAGCCTTACATAAAGATTGTCCAAAGTGAAAAGGCTAAGTAAGCCTGGTGCAATAGACAAACGCAAGGGCAAAATAGGAAACTGAGTCCTAGAATAGAATTGCTGGTACTAGTACCACTAACAACCATGCACCAGCTGGATCACATCCAGAGGTCAGAATAAAGAGTGTTCTGGGTGAAGATCGATTACAGTTGGTGCTGCAAACTGAAGACCTCGCAACCAACCCAAGGATCAGATGCTACTGCCATCCAGTGTATGTATGGGCCAGCCCAAAATAAGGTTAATTATTAGACAATGAACCGGGCCCATCTAAGTTTAAACCCTCTGAAACATAGCCTCTATGTAAAGCTCTGTCCTCAAGATTTTTTACCAACCCATCTCATGAGCCTAAAGTTTGAGAAAGTAAGCAATTTACTTTGCTGAAGGATATAAATAACTCTTCAAGGTTTTAACTGAAGCATCGACTAGCTCTAGTATGAAATGGATTCCACAATTCGGCATAATTGCATAGATGCTGAATGCAAATTCAAGTTAATATAGTCACTAATGATTGGGCACCAATAAGAAGTTCAATTTCTCTTTTGTTTCTCATATTTGCAAGTACAAATGTACAATGCCAAAACAAAGTTAGGTGGTTGCTGACTTGCATACACACCCCTACAGGACGAAAATATGAGAATTCAGAGACCGTAGAATCAGATCCACAGAACAAGAAAGAGGACAACAGCTAAGAAAGTGTGACCTTCAAATCACAATGGGAACCACTGAAGCAGCTTAGGGACTAAGATCCAGTCATCAGAAAACGAAAAAGTTAGCTGGTTGTACTCCTGGGACCAAGCCTCCAAGGTACAGGGTTGCTCAAAACTCAACAGTGTGTACTGATGTCACTCCAACCATCAAAATTTGATGCTGGAACCATAAATGATGGGTTTACAAAGATTAACCATAAATTATGGGTTTACAAAGATTAATATCATAACTCACTACTTCATATCCTATTCTATAGCATGACCAGGTGATTCAGAAGCTAGTTCGGCCAAGATGAAGGGGTCAAGAAATGCTGGTGCTTGTCCCTTTTCTCTGAACAAAAGACCCAGCAAGATATGAGGCAAAAAACACTCGGACGCAGGGTAGAAATCTTTTGGTACAAGGCCAATGTCTCTTAATGAGTTGATAGTTCTCTTGACATAATTTCTCAAAAAGAATGGGTGCGACAAAGAGAAATGCTTGGACTGTTCAAAAAGACAGAGTACGTATGAAGAGAATGAAAGCGAATTACTATCTTCAAAGAGAACATCATACTGCAGTGCTAGTAGCAAAGCAAGAGTAAAAAAAAAATGAAATAAGGTACCATACACCTGTACTTGTCCTAAATGCAAAACTATTCCCAAAGAGCATGCCACAGTACATATAAAGTACTACTAATAATAGAGGAAGATTTCTTGTGACCAGAGGTAAGAACTGCAGCCCCCGGCTCCCCCTATTCCTGTTCCATCAGATGCTCCACTGTTACTCAGCAACCCTTTGCTAGAGTGAACAGAGCCCACCATGAATGGGCGTGCGTACACATGTGGCCACGACCGAAGACAATGAATGGCCGGAGTTGGAGAACCCCTCCTCCCCTGTCTCCACTCTCCAGTTCTCGACCAGGTTTTCACCGTCTTTATTGTTTTTTTTACACCTAGTAAACATAGCAGGAGCAGCAAGCACACAAATACTTCCCTTGTGGCTGTGGAACACTGATTTAGTTCCATGTTGGCATAAACACAAGATCGTCCTTCCACACTGCCATAAAATTAGGTCTTTCCTAACAAGCACCACCTGTTGCACGTTCTACTACTCAGTGTCTTGTAGATGAAGGCACAAGAAAATAAGGGTAGCTTTCCAGTGTCCATGTAGGAAGCAGTTCATCAGTGTCCTGTTTCACTGAAAAAACCCTTCAGAAGGGTGCCATCGCTGCCAGAACTATTACCAAGCAATTGGAGATGGGGAGCTGGTAGGGGTCTGGACGCCGAATAATACAGTCAAAGCGAAGACCTGCATGTAGCAAGGCCGCAGGGGCATCCTGCCTGACAGAGGTAGCCGGCCCGGAAGAGGCATATCAGCACCGAATTGGATTCTGGTTCAGGTGCAGCACAGCGGAGCTTGTTGGCGCTGGTTCAGTAGGGTTTGTTGGCGCTTGTGCAGGTGCAGCACAGCGGAGCTTCCATCATACTTGTTCCAACATTAATCCAAAAATGAATATGTTTCAAGATTATATATGCTGCATAAATAAAAACACATCAGGAATGTGCTTTGTACCTTATGCCAAGTAAGATGTCCACAGTATTGGTTTTTTACACAAGATAATAGAAGTGGAGAATCACATAGTACAGATCCAAACAATTCAGATTTGGCACTGAAAGAAAGAACACTTATCCATAAAGCAGCTTTCATTTGTCCTCCAGAAATCAAATATCCATTTGACAAATGATTCGTTTCCCGAAATGTCTAACCAGCAATTACAATAGATTAAATGATCGTTTAGACTAAATGATAATAGAAGGTGCAATAGATTAAAACATTAAATCATCTGCGATCTAATGCACAATTACTCCCTCTCCCTCTGTACCTAAATAGATAAACTGACAGAGTTATCTAAGTCAAACTTTTTAAGTTTAACCAAACTTATAGAAAAGAAACACCAAAAACTTTAACACCAAACTAGTATTAGATAAGATATACACCATAACATATATTATTATAATGTGCCATTTCATAAATATGTATACTTTTTTTTCAATTCGATCAAACATAAAAACATTCAAAGTAGTTCTAGTGATTGATTTATTCATGGACTCAGAGTATTGTATAACTGCCACACTTGTGCAATTTCGTGTGCAAGCAACTGCTCCTGCATAAATAAAGCATACACACCAACCACAAATTAGAATCGTAATTCAGATCATCAATCATAGCAATGAGATCTCATGTCAGAAAAACACTTACCCAATCCAGATTTATAGTGTTTCCTCCCATGCTCTCCCCCACAATCTTTTCAGTGCACCAAACCACAAGCAAAGAGACAATGTCACAGAAAGCTGAAGCCTTTCTTGGGTTTCGAGACGCCCCGTACAGTTCTGAATTTAGTAGTGGTAACGGTGGCTCACAGTCCCAGTTAAGATAACTGATCAGAAAGCTAAATCTCATGACAGGCATTTCACAGTTTAATAACATAATAATAGAAAAGGGTAAATGAAGCCAATGTTCAATAGGACATGTGTAAACAATGCAGAGTAGATGCACGCGTACACCAAAAAGGTGTCCTTTCTTCCTGTGGTCAATGTAAAGTTCACCTTCAAGAAATTTTGTAAACTGGTCCACCAATGGTAGAGGATGATCTATATATGGTTCATTAAATCCATCATAGGCCACAAAGCAACATGGTACAAAAGCATCAAGCAGAAATGCTTCACAAGTTCAGCAAATCATGATCGCCCACACTATCCACAACTCATAAGCAACTGAAAGTTCATATTAAATTTACATTATCTGGGAACTCGGATAATACAAGAATAAACCTGTAGCGTCAAAGAGAATATTCTGCTCAAATGAATACACATTATACAAGACCATTACTTCCACAATCAAGACAAAGTATCTTCGAATTTTGCCTTGACCAGTTCAAACAACAAATATACCTATTATCAATTATCTGAATCATCCAAGTGAGAACAATGAGAACAAGGACATGGATATTATAGTTTCATAGAAGGCAATAAGAGGCCAGTCAGATGCAACAGCTCATATGCATGTATCTTCGATCCAGAAAATAGACAAATAAATAACTATACAAGGAAAAGAAACCATACTCAGAACCATGAAATAGCAACTGAAGGTTACACGGCAGCTCATAATTTCTACAAAGAGAAGAGACAACCATCCAGTGCTTGTAAACTTCTCGCACTGTACATGAGTATGTTTAATCCAGCCATCCCTATATAAACAGAGGCAGCATTCAGGGATAGAAGGAACAAAAGAAGTTACTTCCTCTATCGCTATGTTCCCTCAACCCACCGCCACTACGGATAGATGAGGCTTGTGCCTTCTCCCGTTGAGCGATTCACAACATCCACCGCACACTAAATAAACCATTGTCTTTAATCATAAATTCATACAATATCACTGAGGTACATATTGTTATAGGCTTATAGCTTCAAATAGTTACACAAAATAGTCCTATTATGTTACATACATCCCAGATGATCCACACATGTCATTTATTTTAAGGCTGTAATTTTCATTAGCGCCACGATTCTTCTAGGCATAGATTTTTTTTATTTTTTTATTTTTTAAAAAAATGCATACGCCATCTAGTGGTACATATTACCAATAAAGGAATACTCAGGTTGTTTCATGTTTTTAGCTCTAATGTCTTTATTTATACAAGATCACAAGAAGGCAGTTCTCGACATCAGAGATATTTCACTGTATTAAACAAAACAAAAGGGACAATAATAATAGTATGCTTCCATTATTTCATACAGCTCTAGATCAAGACTGATGACATAATACTATAATCAAAGAACATGATTATTCTATTTATCAATGTGCAAATGAAAGTAACCTGTATACCAAAGGAAAATAACTAATCATATTGACATAATGAAATGCGGGTGAGATATAAAGTTAAAAGGTATCAATGCTATAGATTGCACATTTAATGCAAATAAAATTAAGCAGCATCCTAAAGTTTAAAGCTAATATTATCTTAGCTATACATCATTCAATCAATGACCCATGTAGACAATTCATCTGAGAATAGAACAAGGGTACTTTATTACTAGGGCATTGGATTACATTGGTACCAAAAAAAAAAAAAAGACAGAAAACATAGGATCTAAGATACTATGGAGGCATATCACTATATGAGGATAAGAGTGCTGCGCACACGTGTAAGTGTGCGACTTGATGATATGAACAAGAACAAGACGGTCTAACCGTCTACGCACCCCTTATCAAATACTCTTAGTCTTAGCATACAAGTTAAACTCGGCTTCAGAGGAAGTTATGGCGGTGGCCATCAAGAATGCAGTTCGGCGAGATGTTCCTTCGTTGATTTCCAAAGTGACGCCCAACAGAACCATGATTCCCAATATAAGGAAATCTGTCCGAGTCCCCACCAATCAATGGCAGCCTAAGTGGGCGGCTATAAGGACTATTTCCCCAGCCATAGTTCCAAAAGGTTGGATTGGGCCTCTTCTGTCGTCTCTTATTGGCCTGCCAAGCTTCTGCAAATATGACCTTAGCGCTCTTGCTCACCCCTCTAGAGCCCTCACCATGATATTCAAACTTGGGTACAAGCTTCTTCCAAATACTATCATCTGATGCAAGATTCCTCATTTCCCTGCATGTGCACTCAACCTTTGCAAGATCAACCCCAGGTAAAAACTCCAATACCTTAGTCTTCAGATCAGCAGGCAAAGCCATCAAGCAGGGCGGCAAGCGCAAACCGTTCAGTTGGCACAATGATATCATTAGTGGCAGGCAAATCTCATCCTTCAGCACTCTCCACAGATCATGAACTCCCCTCTCATGAGCTCCGCTCAGCTGATCACTATCCAGATAAAGTAAAGGCTCAAGCCCTGGCAACTCCAAGCACAACCGGCAAACCTCAGACTGTGCCCCAGGCACATACCCATAAACCATCACGAAATTGGCCATCAAGGAGTAGTTCAGCACCACCGCCTTCCCCTCCTCAGTCACAGATAACATTGATGAAAGCTCTGGTATGGTATACTTGATGGTCAGTGGCTTCAAAGCACCCGACGGCCAGCCATGAGGCAGTGAGAGTTGAGACCCCATCGGTTCAGCTGTGAGAAAGCCGGCATCGAGCAGAGCAGCATGTAAGGCCGCAACTAGGCGACCTGCGGCGGTTACCTCCGCGCCACCGACGTTGTCCATCTCCCTCTTGAGATCCCTAAGCACAAAACTCGACCAGCCCTTTGTGGCATCGAAGGCCTCCTCCATCACCACATCCGACGGGCCAGAAGCGACCATCACCACATCCGACGGGCCGGAAGCGACCGGAAAGCTAGGGTTCACCGCCACAGCCTGCACCTGTGACGAGGAAGAGGAACCTCCAGTACCAGGTTGCTTCCCCTTCCCGCGGTCGACAGCCTCAGCGATCGACGCTGCAGTGCCAGAGCTCGGGCTAGGGTTCCCGGTCACGGCCTGAGCCGGCGGCGCTAGGGCCGTGAGGGGGGATAGGGCGAAGAAGACGAGATCACCGGACGCGAGGCCGAGGGACGGGAGCGTGGCAGCGGGGTCCGGTGAGACGAGCTCCTCGCTGCGGTTGAGGGAGAGGCGGACGGACTCTGCGGGGACGGGCTGCGCCGCGGAGAGCTTTGACGCGAGGAGGGTCTTCACGTCGGACAGCGTGGCCGTGGGCGGCAGGTCCACGCGGTGGGTCTCGACGGCAACGGCACCGCCGCGCGCCTCCATAGATCGCAACCGGAGCTTCATGGTGTGGGGAATTTTTCGCGATACTAGGGTGGATGAGGATGGATGGCTTGGACGAGTATTGTCGCGGTGGCCCTTGACTTGACTTGGGGAAGGAATGGGGCGGTTGAGAACTGATATTGGGCCACAGAGAGATGGGCTGGACTACATATAATGGGCCCTTATAATGGGCTCGTCTCTGGTGGAGGTTTTGGTATACTGAATAGTGAATACCCTCTCATATATTTTGCTTGTCCATTAACAAAGCTAACTTCTTCATTAACAGATTTTTATATGTTAACCAGATGAATATCAAGGCCTATTTATTTCCATCACCTCTCCTATATTTTTTATTTGTTAGACCATCATAAAATTCAATGGTAGGTCTTTTTTTCTTTTCTACTTTCTCCGTTCCAAATTGTAAGTTATATCTGATAAATTGATATTACTGTACACCTAGATAAGATATACAGTAAAATCCATTGTATTGGACATAAAATATTTGATTTAATCTAAGGTATTAACAAAAAAATCGGCATTGCAGGTTATTTTAATTTTTCTGATTACCACCTTACAATTATATTAGGCATGGATTTTTAGGTCAATCTAGACCATTGGATCATTATAAAATCCAACAGTGCAGGTTAATATATTTTTCTAGATTAATTTTGCGGCTTTGACATTAGCTCTGGCAGATTGGCACCACTCTAGATGCACTTGTACCAATCGATCGGAGGAGGAGGATCTCTTTTGGAGTTATGGAGACTGGAGAGGAGCCGAATACTCAGGGTCGCAGTCATGCAGTGTTGCACGAAAAGGTGGACGCGTCCAACTGATCATGTAGAACATTTCGGTACATCGCCTGCCTACGCATGAGGCTGTGAGCGTCTAGATTGTTTCCAGTGATAAGAACAGGCTAGGATCTGGAACGCTGTTTCAGTGGCATGGTTTGGTTTCGTCGCTGTTACACTTCGCTGAGCGAGGATAGCGAGCCCGGGCTTTTGGGGCCTGCTTGGTTCGTGGCCAAATTTTACCATGCCAAAGGTTTGGCAAGCCAAAGTTAAGTAAAAAAAGTAGCTATAGATTTGGCAAGCTAAATGTGAGGGCATGAAAAGTTTTGGTAGCAAACCAATTGATAGCCAAAACAATGGCTTGCCAAATTTTTGGTTGGACAAAATTTGGCCGCAAACCAAGCAGGCCCTTGGTTCTTTTGCTTGCTCTTTGGGAGAGCCAAATCGGCTCGCCCAGCCCCTCGTGCCGACGGCGACGCACCGAGGCGAGCTACGCCTTGAACCAAACTGGCATACGTCCTCGCCACGTTCTACTGGCATAGCACGCGGCGGTCTCGGTTAAACGGTTGCATCGGCAGCCGCCTGCGGCGGACCGCAACGGCGAGGTCGAGCGACGAAGTAGCGATGATGCACGTGAATACTCTACATAGGACGCGGCAAACTGATACTGTACACAACTATTACTACAGCGCTACTGAGGGGTTTTCTTTAGAAGAAAACAAAACGCAGCCAGGGCTCAGGTGCGCAGCTCGGCCGCGGCCGGCCCGGCCGGCGAAAACACAGCCGGAACGCGCAAGACGACACGGCACGATCTGCCGACTGCCTTGCCTGCCGATGACGGAGCAGGCTTCCCCTGCCGCCCCGTTCCGCAGCAGCGCAGGCCGCCGGCCTTGTCGCTTGCCGCGCGTCGCCAAGCGCTCCGAGGGCCAACGTAAAAGGACCAGGCGTCAATAACACGGCTACGTACGCCAGGACGGCGGCGCACTGACGAGATGCACTCATGCACGTCCGTCCACACTGTAGCCGTAGCCGAGATGCCACACCACACGGGAACGAGGAGGAGATCCCGCTGGCCCGCCCGCCTGACGTGGGCCTGCACGCCGCGTGCGCTGCGCCGCTGCTGCCTCAACGCCTGATGCGCCACCTCGGGCCTCGGCTGATGGCTTCCTTCACAATCACACGCCGCGTGGGCAGAGGGGTCTGCTCCGCCCCGCGCGCGCGCGCCCGCCCGCCCGCCGCCCGCCTGATGGGTTCTGCCAGTTCCGGCGGGCACATGGGACTGAGCCAGGCATGCAGGACCGAGCACGACCAGAGCAGCGAGTCTATGGGGAGTCGGCGAGCTTTGCTGCTGCTTCGCTACGCGCACTAGCTCTAGCTGGCTCAGCGGTCCGGCGGCACGTTCTGTCGCATCCGGAGAGGCAAAAGCCAACGCGGTGGTAGGCGCCTAGGCGGGGCAGCCGCGGGAAACAATGCTTTCACTGTGGATGCACTGTGCACGCATAGGCATAGGCGTGTAGCCCTTGGCCCCTTGGCCTGCCCTCCAATTAGGGGTCAAAACGTCTTTCGGTTTTGGCTTGTCTTTATCAGCTTATCCACTATTTATTCTCTCACGGACTTCTTCTTTGTATACTACTCCGTCCCAAAATAATCGTCGTTTTTCGGTTTCCGCTTCCGCAGCAAAAGTTTGATCGATTTGCAGAAAATACGTGCAATTTTTATATCTTCAAATAATTTTGTTAAAAAACTAGATTCAAAGATCTTTCCGATGATACTAATTATGATACTAATCGATAATAGTTATTATTTATAAAAATTACCGGCATTTGTTTTACCGGGAAAGCGAGCGATTATTTTTTGGGACGGAGGGAGTACGTCTTGTTTTTTGGGGGAGAGAGAAATTTGTAACTGTAGCACTTTCATTTGTATTTGGCAAATATTGTCCAATCGTGGCCCAACTAGGTTCAAAAGATTCGTCTCGTGATTTACAACCAAACTGTGCAATTAGTTATTTTTTACTTACATTTAATGCTCTATATATGCGGGTAAAAACTTGATGTGATGGAGAGAGAGTGGAAAAAGTTGCAAAGAGAACAAGTGTAACACCCCGGTGTTACGTTAACCAAAACCCGCCATGTCATCATCATCATTGCATAAGCATCCATAATTAGAGAACCCTAAATCAAACATTTAAAATGAGTTTAAAAATACTAGGGTTTGATTTGAGCTTTTCTATGTCACATGTGTATGTGTTGATAGTTAAATTCCACTCACAATTTTAATTTTTGTTATAAAAATAATCAACTAAAACCAACCTTGATGTTTGCAAGTGTTTGGCTAACCCTAACTCCCACCCCAAACATGTTTTACAAGTCAAATGAGGTGTAAGAAAGAATCAAATTTGAATTTGGAATTCAAATCCCAAACCCTAGCTTGAGAGGCTAAGTGTTGGAAATTGAATATCATTTTCAAATTTGATGAGCTAACTTTAATAAATTTTCTAAATAAAGATTGCTAACCATTGGCACCATTTCAAAGTATGAAGTTTGTACTTTGAAAGAGTGCCATTGGTTGAGTTTGAAAAGTGCCACAACATCACTAATTATTTGCCCAAGAATTCAATTTCAAAAACCTTTCAAAAGGGAGATTTTCAAAGTGTTTTTGCCCCCTTTACCATTTCAACTCAAAATATTCAAAATTTGGGAAAACTCCAAAAAATACAGTTTGTGCATCTCTTTGAGCTCTACAATTTGGTATACAAAGTTTTTCAAGTTTTTGAATAAAATTTGAAGTAATTTCAAAAGTTATTTGAATTGGGAATTGCCCCCTTTTTAGTTTTAAACTTCAATTCAAAAATTATTTGGTTTCATGAAAAACTTCCTAAATGAAAGTTGTAGATATTGAGAAATGGAACAACTTTTATTTTTGGAGATTTTCATCTTTTATTCAAAATTTGAAAGTAATTTTGAAATCCCAAAAGATAGGGTTTTGTCCCCTTTTCAAATTTGAATTTCAAATTCAAAAACTAATTTGATTCTGACTAGACTCTTTTAATCAAAGTTGTAGAGCATGAAAAGTTGCACAATTGATATTTTGGGAGATTTTTGTGTACAGTACAATTTTTGAAAATAATTTTGAAAATGGAAAAATGAGGTGGCAAGCGCTACGGTGAGGCAGGGGGGGGCACCTCACTTGGGGGCGTCCATGCCGGCCGGCCGGCGGACGGCCGCCGTGGCTGCTCTCGCGTCTTCCAGCGTTTTTGCGCAGCGCCAACCAGCTAGCAAGCATCGTGAAGGTGTCGGTCGTCTCCACGATCTTCTTCCTTGCTCTATAAATACCCTAGGCCGCCGGCGTCGTCACTTTTCCTTCTTCCCGCCCCGCCGCCGTTCATCGCCGCCGCTCGCAATTCTAGCTCCACGCACCATCGCCGTCCGATTTCGTTTGCACGCAGCTCCGCAACCTCCCTGCGCGTCGTCTGAGCCACTCGTCGCCGTTTGCAACGGTCGGAGTAGCCCGGACCGCCTCATCTTCTTGCTCTCCCGGTCAAGCACCGCCGCCGTGAGTTCTCACCCCTCGCGAGCTTCGCCCGAGCGTCCCAAGCCCAACCGATTGCTTCTACAGCTTCACCTAGCTCCACCGATTAAGATCGACTCCTTGTTTTGCGCAGAGCATCATCCTTTTCACGAGCGCCGACGAGCTCATCGGTTCACGCCCAGCCAGATGCTTGCATTGTCGTCATCCATCCTCGATCATCTCCAAGTTCGTCGTGCCTTTGTTTTGAAGCTGTGGTAATCCCCCGAGTCTATCGAGGTGTTGGTTGCGCTTGTACCGCGCCGTCGTTTAGTCGAACGGCCGACGTGTCGATTGGGCGTCGCCAGTGAGCCGCATGCCGTTGAGCCGCCATGGCCGCCGCCGGGTGTGCTCCGTGTCCGGTTAAGTCCGTGTAGTAGTTCGTTGGATGCAAAGTGGAGGGCGTAGAGTCCGCAGGTGCAATCGGTTTCGTCGGAGGCGTCGTCGTTGGCAAGAACGCCGGCGGCCGCCGCCGGAGTTGTCTTGCGCGTCGGGAAGAAGAAGAAGAAGAGAGGAGGAAGGCGCCGCCGACAAAGCGGGTCCGGCTGTCGGCCGGGCGTGAGAGAGAGGGGAGAGGGCCGCGGGCGAGCAGGCGCGCGGGCGTCTTCGCAGGCCGATGGGCCGCACAAAGAAGCCCACGCGAGTGATAAAAATGTTTTTCTTTTTTCTTTTTTATTTTTCAGTGCTGTTTTCACCTTTTTGTATTAATTTATTTTGGGCAGATAAAAATGTGAGAAAAATATGTATGTGTTCCTTGTGATATTCTCTGTCCAAAAAAAAAAATACTAACTCTGAGTTTTCAATAAAATTTAATTATGCTTTAATTTGCTCCTTTAATTGATAAATGCAACTTTCATGATTTTTAATAATTAAAATATAAGTCCAAAAATTATGAAATTTGTTTTGTGTGCTAATTAGGTGATGATGATCTTAATTATGAAGTTTGATCCTGTTTTGATTAAGTTTGGTATTAGGCTTAATTAATTCCTTAATTAATTAATGTTTAGTTAGTTAATTCTTTAATTAATTAGGGTTAAGTTAATTCCCAATTAGCAGGTTAATTAGTGGCTTTCAACGACTGTAAAATGGTCAATAAATTAGTAATCACTCTAATCACCGTTAGGGTTGCTTGATTTTGGGATTGAGTGATGACCCTAGGTCATTAACCCTAATGACCTTCGGCATTTCATGTTGATTGCGTATCGCTAGTCCGTCGTCGTCGACGCTAGTTATACCTTCTTAGTGCAAGGTTGCCGTGAAGGAAAGTTGTACTCAAGATCGACTAATAATCGTTGCATCATTATCGCATGCTCTTTTGTTTTCTTTGCATTGTAATCATGCATCCGTATCGTGTAGCCGTCGAAGTCCGAGGGAGGGAGTCGAGCCGTCTCGGGTTTCGAAGAGGTTGGATCTGATCTCGGTGATTGGGTAGCTGAGCCTCACTTCATCGAGCCCCAAGGCAAGCCCCGGATGCATTCAAACCCGTCCTTGTATTTCGAAAGTTTTTATGATTTCATGTGATGATATAATGCATTAGGTGTAGGAGTTGTGTGCTATCCTACTTTGATGCATTTACCGTACCTTGTTACATTACCTGTACACTGTTTTGATTTGAAATGCTTAGTTGCGCTTAGCCTTGCTACTAGTGTAGGTTTTGATAAATTGTTTTCAAAAGGTGATAACAATACTCCCCGAGGGGAATTTACGAAAAACGATGTTGCTTGTTGTTTATCCTTGTTCGGCCGGGGTCAATGGTATACAACAAGAACATGATGATGAGTAACTTCGAGGCGTCGGTGGAGTGACTTGCATCGGGGAGGGGCTATTGCCCTGGTGTAGTGTCGTCCACTTGTGTCGGTTAAGGACCGTCCGTTGTTTGGCGCTGGGATCATGAGGTTATTGGATAGTACTAGTCGCATGCTAATGGCGGTAAGCTCCACTTGGACTATTCGTTACTAGAACGGATAGTAGCGTGTACCCATCCTACGATGCGCACCGCCGAAGTGACCGAGCGGCCGTAGTGAGGTGGTGTACTGTACACCCGTTCTGGTATGGAGAAATCTAAGCGTTGAGTTGATGTATGTAAGATGTTCGGTCCTGCATACATCGTGTGGCTAGGAAGCCCCAACTGGGTATATAAAGCGATTCGAATCGTCGTGTGCTCCACGATATGGGAGCCGTGATCCGAGTCCCAGCATCGTAGTAATAATGAAAGTTTGAGTATGAGAGTTTTGAATTCGGCATATGTTTGATAAGTGATTGTTAAAGTAAGGATTGGCTTAGTCTCTTTTCGCAAAAGGGTGTCTTTTGATCTTGCTAAAGCCTCACCTTGATTCCTATTAGCCAGCATTCCTGAGTCTTCTCCCCAATTTACTTTTGGTCGGGTAAGTCTTGCGGAGTACTTTTGTACTCAGGGTTTGTTCAACCCCTGTTGCAGGTGAACCGCATGGACAAGAGTGCTACGGCCCTTGTTGCATGACGGTTGTCGAAGAAGTAACCGATGAAGAGTGAATTGAGTGGCCCTGCAGGCAGGGCACTTTGGTTGTGTGATCTCGTAATAAAGTTATATAATGATACTTCCATTTGGTTTGTAATAATAAACACTGGGTTTGTATAAGTTTTGTAAAAAGTTTGTAAATTAAGTTATTGTAAGTCTTCCGCTACTCGGTATTTGTATATGAAAACCGTTGTAATACTTGTGATGTCTCGTAAGTATCGATCCCGGAGTGATCGTGGGTTTATCGGGGATCCACCCGACGGAACATTTTAAGTTATGTGGTGTACAAGCATAGCCGACGGGAGGTCTTAGGGACAATGTCGGTGCTTGTGGGCCATATAATTTAGAAGGTTACGCCACAACAAGGCCATAACTAGACGAACAACCCGAATGCTCTATGATAAACTTACCGACACCCATGATGACTTCTAGGTCGTCTTTGATGTATGTATGAGTAAGCTTAGTTGGAAGGGCTCGGGGCTGTAGCTCCACCATTGTAGCTTTATTGTTGAGGATCCGCTGAGCTCTAAAATGTTGGCATTGGCGGCTCATACTTGAGGTGTTCGGCTGGTCACGTAAGTTGACTGATAAGACAAGACAACTAATTTACTGTGATTGAAAAATACCATTCCAACGGCTGATTAGCTTACTGATAAGACAAATGAACAGGACGACTGGTTGCTAGTTTACTGTGAGAAAAAAATACCGTTCCAACAGCTGATTAGCTCGATTGATAAGACAAATGCACAGGACGACTGGTTGCTAGTTTATTTGAATAGGAGTACCGACAATGTCTACTTATCCTTTTCTAAGTGGAGACAGAAACGTCCATAATAAAGACATTTATATTTCTACTTTTGATTCAACACACTTTCACTCTAGTGTTTGAGTGGAACCCTTTATCTTTTAGTTCTCGAGTTGGATCTCCCTTATAAATGGAACAAATCTCTTCTAATAATATTTACGATACGACTAAATAAAAGCAACTTGTAAACATGACAATGACTGATTGACTGACCATATATATGAGGAAGAATATGCTGTACAAGCTGAAACTAAACAGGACATGCCATCATGAAGCAGGTTGGTTGGGACATGGAAGAATGGCAATGGAATCTCCATCGGCCTCTTTTGGAATGATTGAGTCGGAATGTAGGTAGCCTTGCGGCAAAGTTCCCCTCGTATGGGAAGGGAAATGTTTATGATACCCGTTGCCATCATGAAGACAGATGCCATGCCATGCAGAGAAAGCAAAAAAAAAAAAAAGAACGTGAGGCAATTGGACCTGACTCTGAAGCAGCAGCGGTCAAAAGATCTTCATCTGTGTGCATCCAAGGCAACGACCCCACTGACCACAGGAGAAATCTGAATGAATGATCGTACAAACAAAGACGAGCCATCTCATTTCGTGAACCTTTTCCTTTTCTTCTCGCAACAGCCTTGTTTCGTGTAACGCTCAAAGGAAGCCATACCAGTACATTCTAACCAATCTGTCACCCAAAAGAGGATCAAAAGAACGGCACTAGTCCACTACTAAAGATTGTGCATAAGCTGTAGACTAATTAATTAAGGCCTATCTTCTACTGCATACCACTACACCTTAACGAACCTTACTCCTCCAGCTAGTTCACCTAACATGGTGCTGCTAATCTTGCTTCAGTCTACAAAAAACCAGCAATGGCGAGCAAGATTGACAGCAGCTACTAATAAGCTCCCAACTCCCTCAACTAGGCATCTGCCCAAGCGGCAAAGACAGGCAGATGAGAGACAACGTTCGGCTGCTTCAGCACATGAGCCACTGTTTGCGCCGCCGTCGGCATCCAGGGGGGCTCATGGTGGCAAAGCTTACGGCGCTCGGCTGCTTGCCGTACAGCATGGCCAGGCCCAGCCTCTCCGGGCTCCCTTCCTGGAGTTTCCCAGGCTTGTCACCTGCGAGGACGAGTTCGAGAAGTTGAAGCTCCCGGTCATCGTCTTGCCAGGAACGTCGAGGTGATGATCATGCACAGCTGCGCACTCGATGTCAAGTCCTCCAACGATGCCATGCAGGGAGGGATGAGGGTCGCTCATGATGCCCCTCTGGAGATCAACCGCTTCTGGGCAATAATGCACAGCTTGCAGGGGAGAACCATGGAGCACCATCCTCCAGTCAGCGCTGGTCTCCTCGGTAGGGTTGAGCTCCCTGCAGCCACCACTGTGCGTCACAGGAGCAATGCTCGCGGCGGCCTGGATCGCCTTGACCTTGCGTGCTTCCTCCACGGGCAGCAGTGTGCTGCTCTCCATGATCTTGTCGACGTCGTACCTTGTTATGTCAAAGTTTGTCACCGCGTTCAAGCCACGGAACTTGATGGCGGCTATGTCATACGCCTCAGCTGCTTCTTCCTGAGTGGCTGCAGCATATTCAGTAAGTGATGTGAGAACAAAACTGAATATCCTAATGCAATGTACATTGGGCCGGAAACCAAGATAAGTTCCTAACGCAAAGTACAGTTTTCGACCAGATTACTTTCGTGTTGTGCTAATGCAGTAATGCCATCTTTTAGTTCAAGTGTGTTCAACGGAGTATTCAAAACAGTCAACAGGTTGCTTTGGTCAGGGGTCACAGCCTTAGGGAAAAGCATAACTATATCTGAAGAAGCAAAGGATGATCATCGAATGTGTACCCCACGGATTAAAGTGAATGCCAAAACCATGCACAAAACTTGACACTAGCAGTAAAAGCTTCTGTTCCATGCCAACCTTCTTCTACAGCAAATCTACTTTGACAGGACAATTAACATAGTACAACAGACACCACCAAAGGATTAGTGCTAAAAGCTTCTTTTACTTAACCGCACATTACTTTATGGAAGGATTTTGGCCCTACAAATCTGCAGTCAAATAGACAGATCTTTCTTACTGAAAGTGCCGAGGTATAGATCCTTGTTTCCAGCGACCCTTCCAATCCGAGACTGCCATCTTCCTTGTTGGTGATGCCTGTAATGCAGTTAGCATGCACATTGAGATGATTTCTTCGTGTACTTTGGTTGTCTGAACCAAGGAAGCAAAATGTGATGGCATATTCTGCCCAACAAACCTTGTCACTCCTCGGTAGATGGAAGCGCCACGAGAAAATCCACTGCTTCTCCTGTGATCAGTAGCAACTTAGGAAATGCAGGAAGACATCAATGACAATGAAACAAGGCTGTTATATGGACGCAAAGCACTAACCTTCTCAAATGTGCAACAAACTCTTGCCTTGTCATGTCTTTCATCTCCTCGAGTTCATCTCGATAGTTCTCTACCTGCCAAACAAAGTGTGCTATCTCATTACATAAATGAACACCAAAGCTCCAATTTTCTTGAATGAAACTCCTCCATCTCCATGACGCTTACAGGGAAATTGATGTGAGTAGCTGGGCCCCAATATTTCAGAGCAGCCAGATCATAAGCCCTCGCAGCCTTGTCTTCGGTGTCGTAACCACCTAATAATCAGATAAAAGAAACAGCGTTTCCTATTTATGGATCTACTAGACACAGCTAAAACAGCTAACTGAACAATAGAAAGCATGGTCGGATAAGAAATGGTTCTTCTTACCTAGATATACTGTGAGGCGCGGGCAGTCACATTCAGTCATGGCAAACACCAGAATCACCATTTCAAAAATACAACAGGAACCAAAATGTAAGAAAGGAGCTATAAGGTGATGTATAAGACTTGCTACATCATTTATTTTGCATTTTTAGTTATCAACCTTGTCTGCCTTTCCTAATCTGCCCATCCTTTCTGCAGCTGTTGTCCCAGAGGTGGGCTTCATATCTCCCAGTCCACCTGTGCCTGCTCCAGTGAATCAAACACGAACAAAACCCTTATTATTCAACGTAAACCAGTGCGGTTTAAACAAAGAAAATTGTTTGCTCCATAACCAGAGAATAGTTGCCACATTAATAAGTGGAACTGCAGAGGCTCCATAAAGGATCAGAGGTTCAGAGTCCCTCCTCGGTCGAACTGGAATATTCTACTAAGATCAGGCATGGCGTCAAACATGAGTTGCTGGCCAACTGAATAACAAGAACAGCAGAGCATTTACTTTCTCTACATCGCAGCCACATCAGCACATTAGGAGCATTCATGTATAACTTATGAGACGCCCTAGCGGGCTGCCTTAATAGAGAGACGCACGAATCTTTTGCTATCGTGAAACACAAGGGTACTAGTAGAACATAACTCGAAACCTCCAAATTAGGAATCAATTGACTTTCACAAGCTCAGAAATGTGCAAATACCATACCAGATTATCAATGCCGCAGAGGAGACAGCATCAGAGTGTACTGAAGAGTTGCAAAGCATACAGAAACTACAGTATGCCTCAGAAGTGAAGAGGCACTAAGCAAATGCCCGTAACTAATAACGAAACAAACGATGCAACAAGAGAGATACGGCACAATGAAAAGCGAAAATCTTCGCAAGCAGTTTACCTGGTGACGCCCCTATACCGGGAGGTTCTCTGCCCAAACGTGTCGATGGACTTGCGGTGCACCGGCTGCTGCTTGTGGCCTCCCTGCGCGGTGCCTCTCTTCCTCCCAACACACTGCTCACCATCGCCATTACTGCGCCCAGCAATGGCTACAGCCGCAGCGGCAGCAGTGGCTACAGCGGCCGTCTGCTGCTGCTGCTGCGGAGCCGCACTGACGCAGCTGCTCGACTGGGAGTGGGACCCGGGGCTCATCATCGACAGGCTCAAAGGGTGCATCTCCACGTTGCTGTAGCAAGCGCCGTAGCTCAAGTTCTTGGCCGCCGCCATCGCCTCCTCCATTGGGGCCGCGCCTTCTTGGAGCATCTCTGTTTCCATCAGAGGCTGAAAGTTGTAGGGGACGAGCTGGTGATGCTGGTACTGGCGGTAATCCCTGCTTGCCCCCTCTTCCTGGCCTTGCGGGTGGCTGTAGTTGGTGGCCGTTTCTTGGCCACTGCCATTGCCGCCACCCAAGAAGTCCTCTAGCTTCGGTGGGGACGACGGCATCATGCCTACTTCATGCCAAGAAGACCATAACGTTAGAGAGAGAGAGAGAGAGACAGAGAGACAGGTAGAGAGAAGGCCGGGCTGCAGAGACCTTCCATGTTGCAGAGGGTGCCGTCGGACTTGATGGGCATGGCAGGCAAGTGGGAGTAGTAGACGCCGGCAGCACTGGCGCCATCGCCATACGCGCCGCCCACACAGAAGTAACCAGGATAGGGAGCGGCCATCGGTGAGAAGAGGAAGTTGGAACTGATGGCGTTGTTGGTAATGGAAGAGGAGATCGTAGTGCTGGAAGGTGGCGGCGGTGGAGCGTGATGGGCAGGAGCGGGATCAGAAGCGGAGGGCACCTCCATGGCCGTTTGCGGGGTGAGGGAGAAGCCTAGCCAGTTGCAGCCACTAGCCATTTCCCCATCAACCACCATGCACACGCAAGCCCTTGTCTCTCTCGAGCTCGCTCTCCTTTTGGTGTGCGCTTTCACCTAAAGGTTCAAGTTTTTCCACTCTCTCTCCATCACATCAATTTCTACCCATATATATGGAGCATTAAATGTTAGTGAAAAAATAATTAATTATACAGTTTTATTGTAAATCACGAGACGAATCTTTTAATCCTAGTTGGGCCACGATTGGACAATATTTGTCAAATACAAACGAAATGCTACAGTTACAACTTTTTCTAACCGTTTGCATCTAAACAAGGCCCTAGTAGTCCAATGCTGCGGCTACAAATGTGAGAGCTACCAAGTGAACCGATGAGAAGGCCCTGGCGGTGAAACCGAGCAAGAGGGCCATGGCAAAGTTAGTGGATAAATTAAGTACTCCCTCTGTCCTATGGACTTTATCGTTGGAAAACCGTGTCCCCTCATAAACACGCTTCCCAGACGATATACTCCATAGGACGGAGGGAGTACCACCTTATGCAATTTCCAATATCTATAATCTATACCTTTTTTAGGCTATATTTGACATAGCTCCCAGAGCTGTTGAATCTAGCAGTAGCTCTCTGCCAAAATAGTTTATCTGCTGATTTCGTGAAGGGGTTTTTTGAAATAAACTAAAAGACTGAAAGCTAAAAAATAGTTTTTTTTATTCTATAAAGTGGTTCTTGATCTTGATTTTAGGAGTTCATGCTAATCAAAGAGAATCACTTTCAACCATGAAATCACTTGTATTAGAGAATAACCTTCCTTATAGAGAATCGGAATGAAATAGAGCTCTACCAAACGGACTCTTAGAAAAAAAGAAATAATTTATATTCTAGCCACTATAAGGGTTTTGTACGTAACCATCCACTATTGCAGTAGAATGACTTTTCTAGATTTGTAATTTATATTATTAAGTATATAGACATGTTAAAAATTCATATATATATATATATATATATATATATATATATATATATATATATATATCACAAGCTATGTATAAAAAAAAAACAGCTTACAATTCAAAATAGAAAGTATTAAAGAGCAAAAAATACCTCTGTTCCAAATTTACATCATTCTCTCTCCTTTGATAGTTCCTAATGAGTTAGAGATAAGAGTCAATTAGTTTATTCGTGTCTATAGGAGTTAGAATAACATACGCCTAACTATATTACAGAGTCCGATTTTAAGATATATTAGAACATACGCCATAGATATTGTACATTCCTTGCAAATACATAACATTTCAGCTAGTATTAAAAGACTCTAAACCTATCCTATTGGATCTACTCGCCACAATTATTAGGCTGCGGCTACGGCTCTTAGTAGCAATAGCTATAATATGCACCTGTTGTTTTCTTGCAGTCGTAAAACACGCCGCAGCCATGACGCTCGTATATGTGAGCATCTCCATCTGTAATTAGGTCTCGCAAAAAAAAAAGTTGTAGCAAACATGATTATCCTACTCCCTTAATACGAACATTTCTGCTAGTATTACTATGCAATAGCTGCACAACATCTAAATTTCTGCACGGTAACACTATGTATATTTACCTTGCAATTAGCATATTTGCTAGTACCTATAAAATGAAAAAAAAACTATAAATCCACCTTTTTGAATGACCTTAATTTTAGTCCTCGTATCAGCGAGTCCCTTGGACCCATGCCGCCCAAAACCCACTTACACAAACTAGCCCATATGAAGATGCAAGAATTGAATCGTGGAGTTGATGTTGGATGGAATGTTGGGTGGCTGTTGTTGTGAGAGTAAAACACAGTTTTAGTTGGCTGGAAAGGCTGTTACTAAGCCAAGTGAATAGGCTGATTATACGATGAGACACTGTAAGCTAAGAAAAGTTAGACCAAGAATAAGTAATTGATTTCTGAGATAGAAGAAACTAATAAAATAAAAACTTAACCTCTCAATAGATGTTTTTCAGACGTTCACAGCATATGCATATTCGCTCATCCAGTTTATAGACGTGGCTTTAAAAAAGTTAAAACCACTTATAATTTAGAAGAGACACAGAACAAATGACTAGTGTAGCTGGATGCTGCTCCTAGTGGTCGAAACAAGGCCGAGGCCGCCGCTGCTTCTGCCAGATTGATCGACGGACACGAGAGAAGAGAATGAGAGGCCGTATAAAACATTTGTTCAAAAGCGAAGGACAGCTCTGCACCTGCACGCAAGCGCCGGTCACTTCGCAACAGTACCGTCTCTGAGCCGCACTGCAGTGTCGCAAATGCGAACGAACCAACCCATAGTAATATCCCTAGTACCACCCCCCAGTGGCCAGTGCTAAGCCAAAACAAGCGATCAGTAGCTCGCAACGCATAGGGCCGATCTCAGAAAAAGGGCTGGAAAACGACGCCGCACACTGCAGCTGATATCGATGCGTCGACGCCAGAACACGACGGGAGTAGCATGGCTTGGCTGCGCCAAAGAAAGAAAACTTGCATGCATATCCATATGCCCTGCCACGAGAAGCGAGCTCCTGTTTGTTTTTGTGGCCGGCCGGTCAGGCATCGGCGGTCAAACGAACACAGGCGAGGGCAAGGCGGCTCCTGCAGACAGAGGTCTCTCTGTGTAATGTGTGGGTCTTGCTGGCCTGCCGCTGCCGGCTGCCCCTCATATATGTTCCGGGAATGATGAGCCAAGGGCCCCGGCAGCAAACAAAACCCCTGTGGATCGATGTGGGCGTGATAAAAGCCAACCAGGGTGGCTTTTTGAAGACCTCCCATCCCAGCATTCTGATTCCATACAGCTTTGCTTGGATTTTGGAGGGAGATCAGAGCACGCAATTGCCAGGGAGAGGAAAGAGCATTTGTTTGCTTCTTTTTCTTGTTGTTATGCCACTTCTTTTGGCAAGCCTGGCTCCACCTTTGGATTTGCAGTGAGATGCTTTCATGAAATACTCAAAAAGACAAACCCCTTAAAGATAAATCGTGTAGAGACTGGAAGAATGCAATACCACGTTGTTGTTATCAAAGACTACCGCTGTACACATCATACAAACATCAATGAATGATGCCTTGACGCAACACCTCCAATGCAAATATTATCTTGAGATGTTTCTTAGAGCATGACTGAGAATAATACAGCCAACCCTGCCTCTATATTTATCCAGAAAGAATACTTACGTTTGACCACTTATACCATGCGCAATAAGCCAATAACAAAGGAAATACTAGTTAAGAAAATGTCAAATGACCACACATATACCCACAAAGTCTCTCTTTGGAATGTGGAAATTCTTTATGTTTTTTCGCTTTTTTTTATGAAAATAAACTGATTTCTATAAAATTCTTGTATAATTCCTATTTCAAAGGACGGTTTGGCTCCGGCCACTAGAGGCGACTCGAGGGCCCCCATCCCCGCCACCACCGTACCCCCCCTCTCCTCGTCGGGCCTCCGCCTCCTCCTCGCCGGCGGGCGGCGGCCAGGGTGCTCGCATACGGACTCCCCTGTGTCCCCTCCTCCCTTTTCCTCGCGTCCCCCCCTCCTCCCACCTCTCCACCTTTTCTCCCCTCCACCTACCCACCTCCTCCCCTTCAATGCCGGGCGCTGTGGGTGGATCCGGGCTTCCCATTTGGATCCAGTGCTCACCAAGCGGGGCCGGGCAGCGGATTCGCGTGGTCGAGGCCGGGCGGCGGTGCGCTTTTAGGTTTCGGTGCCCGGCCACAAGCTCGACGCCGCACGCCCATGGCGGCCGGATCTAGCTCGCCAGAGCCGATCCGCCCCCGCATCGGATCTAGCGGCCCGGGCGCGGGCGTGCGGCCGACCGGGCTGGGCGCGCGCTGGCCGACACACGCCGGGCGCTGCGCGGGGCCTGCGCGCTACCGGTGGACGACGCGCGCCGCGCGGCCAACACGCGCGGTGCCGCCCGGGCGCCGCCGCCGGTGCTTGCGCCGCTACCGCCGTGGGCATGGGTGAACGGACCCGTTGCCGCGCTAACAGTGTGGCGCTTCGCACATGCCGGGCCGCTGCTGCTTGGGTGGCCGGGGTCCTAGCTTTGGCGGCACTTGTTGACACTCGTTAGCGCTAACTTTTACTAGGCTTTTTACCCGAATGAAAACAAGAAAACACACTAGTCTAGGGTTTTATCGATAAATTCCACGAGTTTTGCATATTACGTATTTTCCGGGGTGATTTTCGAAAAGCGGAAAAAGAGGGATTCTAGTGCAAAATAAGCACGAAAACTTATCCGCCACGGAAATATCACGATTGGGCTCGGGAACCATCTAGAAGACACCCGAAGCAACGGGACCGAGAGGAGGAAAAGTGGGGCCGGCCGGCCCCACCTTGGGGCCGCCCGGCGCCCCTCGCTAGGGTTTCGGCCCCCTTCCGGAAGCTTCCTCCACCGCCTACGAGGAGTCATCTTGGCCCTTGGTTACGTCGGGTTTGATCCTGCGGCGCACGCCGATCCCAGGGCTATAAATAAAGGGGTAGACCCCCTCCCTAAAGGCATCAAGTCATTTGGAGATCCGACCATCAAGAGCCTTCTCTAGTTCATCGAGCCTCTCTAGTGCATAGCTTTAGCCTAGTTAGATTAGAAGTAGAAGAGTTCTAGTTCTTCACGGGATCCGGAGCCCGGGGCGTGCATGCGGAGCGCGGAGTTCGGTATAGTTCTAGTACTTTGCTCTTATTGTATTCATTATGATTCAGGCAACATTGTTCTTAATCTCTTATATATTCTTAATTGCAATAGTCATTGTCTACTTTGATTATATGTCTAGGATAGTTGGTTTGATCTTATTGAATTCATGTAATTGCTCGTATAGCGTTTACTCAAGCGACCGCTGAGTAGATGGTAGACAATATGTAGACGTGGTGTCTAGATATCTTGTTTATACGTGAGCGCACCACGACGTGCGGGGACGTGTGGTAGTCCGCGCAGGTGGCAATTTGCGTTAGTTCCTCTGTAGTCCACCCTCCGTGCGTAGGACTAGCATGGGCACGATTTGCGAAGGAGGTGACCCTTGTGTCTTAATACCCTCATTAGTTGATGCTTCTTTACATGTGATAATGATATAGGGTTAACTTAACAATGATTGCTAGATGTAGTTGCACTAATTAGAGTTATTCATTGATGTAGTTATTGAATTACCTTAGTATTTATTCCGAGTTTATCCATTGGCTAGCTATTGTTATGACTAGAAGAGCTCGATGTTTATCTATTTATGATGACTGATCATGATCATTATTTATCATATATATCTTTTATCACGTGACTTATCCCCTGTTATGAGTAGGATTCTAGTTATGGTTTGCCTTTCACATCAATAGTATAAGTTATAGTTTATAAGTCCTACATATAGACCTTCCAGTGGTATAAATATAAATCGACAACCTTTGGTAGACTTCCCTAGGTAAAATGCTACAACGGTATAATTATCGTAAAACTTTGAGAACCGATCTTAGTTTATATTCTTATCTTTATATTCATATCTTTTATTTCTGCCTAGTCATATTGAATACATATAAATCTATAGTTATTTCTTAAGCAATATGATTAAGGATGACAACTTAATTCATGCTTAGGAATGATAGTGATAAATAGGTGGCTAGTTGCTAATGACAAGTTAATTTAATATCGAGCATTTTTGGCGCTATTACTAGAGGTAAGGTTTATCTCTATTTTTAGTAGTGGCGTTAGAAATACCAACGATCTACTGCGGATGGCTGCTCGATCTCTCTGTCGGGGCGAAAGCCCCTTTGGTTCCGCTGGCCGACGAAGGTGGCGCAGCTGCATCTCGGCCTTCTTGGAGGCGTCGTCGAGTTACTTTTTGATCGGCAGGGATGCGGTCGAAAGACTTTACATTGCTCTCTCCCTAGCGTATCGGCGTCCGTGGACGTCGAAGTCCTTCCTGAAGGTAGAGCTGGAGCAATCCATGATCCATCCCTATGGTCGTCGCCCTGGATGCCGGTGCTATGCCTTCCTGTGCTTGATCTCCTCTTCGCTTTGGTGTGTTCAGCTCGGGTGTTGGTGTGGCTGTAGCAGTTCACAGTGACTACGTAGTCACTGGCGGTTCGATGTCTTCTTCGCGGTGGCTACCTGGTCACCGGCGGTTACCTCGCGGCTACCTGGTCGCTGGAGGTCTACCTCGCGACCACCTGGTCGCTGGAGGTTCGAGTACGACGTCTACTTCAGCGGTGGCTACCCGGTCACCGGGCGGTTTCAGCTTCGCGACTACCGGGTCGCTTGAGGTCTGGTGGATGCTTTGCCACCGCGGCCTGGACCCCCTCGATCGGGCAACCTTAGCGCGGATATTTCTTTGGTTGTAGGCATAGATTTAGTTGGTTGGTTGGTTGGTGTCAGAGGTGGTGGCCTCCCCCCTCTTTTGTTTTCTTGTTGTCTATTCGTATTGGGATCTCGTCGATAATCTTAGGATTACTTGCGAATCCATTGTATCAACTATATGTAGGTCTATTGACCATTCCCCTTCTGCTTAATGAAAAAGGGGATATATGCCCCGGTCTCAAAAAAAATTCCTATATCAAAAGGGCCCTAAATTATCTGAAAGCACATAGTTAGGAGAAAGAAGTGGAAACATAAACAATAACTACTTGGTGTCCTCTTACATTAATCTAATCCTACCTCAAAAAAAAAAAAAACACCAAGGTGCAAGTAATGAATATGCAAAAGGAAAAGGAAAATCATGGAGAAATGTCATGTTTTAGGTCCACATAAGAGGTCGTTTTGCAATTTAGGGCCTCTTTGGTTGGAAACCTAGGGAGTTTGCCTAACAAAAAGTGTTGCCTGAAATTTTTTTGTTTTTTGCCTGACAAAGTGAGTGAGAAAAATATCAGTTTGGTTGAAGACCTATGCCTAAGAACACTAATGAGCTAATGTACAAAATATCAATGTATCCTTTAATATTTAAGTGTGTGATTAGTGCACTTTTTGCATAGTTTGATATGAACTAAAAATAAATCTTTTACATTAATATTTTATCACATTTAATATTTAAGAAAAGAATTACCTTTTTAATAAAAACTCTCCATATGTATGTAATAAAATAATAATAATTATATATTGCACAGTAACCTTCCTTTTTTAGAAAGGGGTCGGCTTTTATTAGATTAAAACCCCTTTTACAAATGAGACATCAATATAACATAAAATTACATTGAAGCACACCATTAGGTCCCTATACTTCATCTTCCTCAAGTCCAGTAGCATAAACAACGTCAGAAAGCTCCATCGCGACAGTGGAAATACACCAGATCTGAACCCAAGAACCACAGTTCCTATGAACAAAAGACTCCACGAACATGGAGACCGCAAAAGAGGCTCAATAAACTCAACCACCATGGGAAGTAAAGGGCGTAGAGAGCACATCGACCATATCTTCCGAAGGTTGAACCGAACATAAGATGCAATACTGCTCGCATCACCACCAGCAACTGAAAAGGGTAGATCCGCTGCCGCCCGTAGCAACATCGGCGAGCAAAAAGATGATCCCTAGAAGAGAAAAAATAGATCCAATTCCGTATCGAGAAGAACTGCCAACATACCTCGATCTCTCTAGGAAGGCAAGAAGTGCACGCCATCACCGAAGATGATGATGCATCCACCACGATCTAGTATGAAACAGAAAGCCAGATAAAAAAATATCAAAATGACAAACCAAAACCTACCCCAAATTATTGTGGAGAAAAGGAAAAAAAGAGAAAAACCCCTAAAAATACTCCCTCCATATCGCAATTAGAAGTCGTTTAGGACAGGATTACGCATACCAAGAAGTGCCAAGGAGTGATTAATTAGGGGGTATTTTTCCATGTCTGCACTTATTAAATAGGGGTGCAGTTGCCATCTTAGGGCGTCTCCAATGGTGTTCAAATAGCTAGTGTAGGAGAAATTCTATTGGCTATCAAGACATCTTTGTAAATAGTTAGCTAGATGAGATATAGAAATAAGAAAATATAAACACTATAGTGGAGAGTTATGTGAGTGAGATATTTCTAGAAGATTGTGCTAGACTAGCTATTTAGAAGTCGCTAGCTATTTGATCTCTCTCCTTAATGACCAATGGAAGTGTTACTTTTTATTATTTTTATGTCTCATCTAGCTAGCTATTTGCAAAGATGCCTCGATAGCCAATAGAATTTCTCCTAGACTAGCTATTTGAGGACCATTAGAGAGGCCCTTAACAGCATTGATTCATAGCCTGACTGGCTAGTTCTCTCGGGCCCAACATTGGAGGTCACTGGTTCAAGTCTTGGCGCCCTCTATTTATTTTTTGTTGACTGCTGGGTGTGCATGCATGCGTGGCGTGGGAGCCAAAGTGGAGGGGGGCAGCAGCGTCTCCGTTTTTTCTGCACGCTAAACGACTTCTTTTGGTTGATTTGAGTGGAACGCCAAAACGACTTCTAATAAGGATACGGAGTGAGTAGATCTGCTAAAAGGACGAGCTTCCGCTCCTCCTCACCACCGGTAAGGATGTCAGAGGCAAAGGGAACGGAGGCCAAAGGCGGCGGCGGCGGTGAAGTTGCGCCTAGGGCGGAGAGGGATGGGGGCCCTAAGCGGTTCCCAAGATGAGGCATAGTCTAGCACGAGCTATTGGAAAATGGAGTAACCTTGTGTGTAAAAATAATCTCAATGTCTTTACCCCCTCGGTCTCTAAAAAAAGTCACTATAGGAAACAAGCTGGTCAAACTTTCTCAACTTTAACTAGGTTTAGAGAATATATTGGCAACATTTATATTTTTAAATAAGTGTATTATGAAAGTATATTCAATTATCTACCTAATTATACTAACTAAGTACTATAAATATTAATAGTTTGTTAAATATATTTTATTAAAGTTATTAGAAATTATTGACTTTTTAGAAAGCAAGAATGACTCATTTTTAGAAACAGAGGGAATAGTAAAGATTAATAAATAATTATTTTTTCTTTGTCCCGTGCATGGTTCAGCTCAATTAATTCTGTAAATCATGCAACAGCAGCGCGGAAGGCAGGCGCTCGATTTTGATTGCCTGGGTGCTCATCATCCCTTGCCTGGTCCAGGAAGCTAACCAGGATTCCATCCAAACACAACAGAGTCAAAGTATTGCAGTCTTCGATCCAAACGAGCTCTTAGTGCGCTTTCATTCATAGAAGTGGTACCTGTCAATAGTTCTTCATGAAGGATCATCTGATAAGTACATGCTCTACTCGGCGGGACTTATAAGCTAGCTGATAAACTAAAACGACTAATTTAGTGTGAGAGAAGTATTCTAGGCTTCAATCTAAATAAGCTCTTAGTGCACTTTCATTTAAAAATGAATACTCCGGTTTTGCCATTAGAAGTGGCACCTGTCAACAGTTCTTCATTGGAGGATCATCTGATTAGTTTCATGCTCTGTTTAGCAGGACTTATAAACCGGCTGATAAGCTAAAACGACGTGAGAGAAAAACACTGTTGTAACAGCGTTTGGTAACTACCCATTGATTTTATGACGCATATGCACAAGCCGCAGGTTCTCGTACACTCCTATGTTGAAGAGTCCATGGCATTAAACCTCACTTGCCCTTTACAGTGCGCATTATTTAGCATGTTTGGCAAGTGGATTACTGTATCAGATCATCGTGCTGCTGTGGCCATAAAACTATCAGTACGTACCAAACCAAAGCCCACTTCTGCATGCCAATCCTTAATTCCTTATCACAACAGAATTTGATTCGTATGCGAAGCTTTAGATGATGCCCTGCGTACAATGTACCTACAACTGATGAACAAACAGAGAGGGTCCATACCAAATCAATTGCGTTTGGCCAGACAAAGGAAAGGCTGCAGAGCGCTTCAATTTTGCGCTGGTCCTACGCCTCTCATTCTTTTCTGATCGCAGCAAAAGTTGTGTTGCTCATAAGATAGAGCTAGTCCCCTTGATGAGGCCGCATACATGCAACGTCGAGGAGGAGCGAGGGGCCCTCCTCCATGGAAAAGATCTCTCGCAAAAGAGGATTGTGCCTAGCTTGTCGGTCTGGGAACTAAGCCACTTCAAGTTGCAGCAGATAATCTGTAGTTTAAGCATGCACGAGATGGAATAATCTATCTCGTCGTTTCGGCGATGATGGTGTTCATTTGGTAGCAACAAATCATGGCTTGTGTTGTCCCTGGTTAGCTAGTTGCTAGCTGCTTCTTTTGGTTCCTACCATTGGCCCCATGGGAGACCCTACCAGATGTTACCCCTTTTCAACCTTTATTTAGCTAGGTTTCCGCATGCCCGACACCTCTTTGCTGGCTCACGTTAAAAACAGACAGAAATTACAGTGATTGAGTTGGGTGTATGTGGGGATATGACCCCATATACTCTCGCGGCTATACATGGGCCGCACCATCGAGATGGCCCAGCCCACAAGATGAAGACGTACGGCACATGACATGCACCGCACAAACATTGTAATAGTACCAAATAGGCTATTTCACTTGTAAATCTGTCCCTTCAGAGTATATAAGGAGGGACAGGGGTCCCCTAGAGGACAATTCATCTAGACACAGCTCGGATCATCAGGATCTGGGCATATATTCAATCATTTTCATCAATAACAGAAGAGCAGGACGTAGGGTATTACGCATCAAGCGGCCCGAACCTAGGTAAACCGTGTGTACTTGTTCTTCCCACATTTCCATCTCGCTTGTAGTCTAACGGCATGCCTCCACCATAAATCACTACCGTCGGTATATGCAGGTGGTAGGCGCCGCCGATATTTCCGTTCGGCAGGTGCCGCGCTAGGTAGGGGTGCGCGTGCAGACTTAGTAGCAAGCAAGATGCTTTCCTTCGCTATAACCATGGAGATCAAAGCTGGGTCGACCTTCACCGTCGGCTCTTTCACTTGGACTGTCTCCGTGACGGGAGGCGTGGGAGGAACACCGGCAGATCCGGCGATAGTGCCTCAAGCTCCGCAGCCACTGCGTCCCTCGGGATCAATCTCGAGGGCACCACGACCGGCGACCCGACCACCGCTCCCTCGCTACCAAGGAAGGCAGATCGACAACTCCGATCTTCTCGAATCCATCGATTGGCTCGGAAGGGGCCTCGAGGAGATGGTCGAGCAGTTGGGATCAGCCCAGAATCGATTCAATGACGATGGCTTCACTCTCGTCCAGCCACGTCGGCGCCGGGCTCAGGCTCGCGCCGCCACTCAACGCCTACCAGATTCTAGTCTGGTCACGGCAGGACGCGGTCCGCAAGTCCGCACTAATCCGTTCCGTCGCCCACGCTCCGATCTAGCTGCGACAAGGCACAACCCTCGGGTTCGTGCCAATCCGCCTCGCCGCCTGTGATTCCAATGCTGTGGCGGCTCGACCACGGCGTGGTGCAAGGCTCGCGTTGATTCACCGTCCGGATCCCGGTCTGGTCGCGGCTCGACCTCAACGTGTCGCGCGACAGGCCCGCGTCGACCAACGTCGCCCGTCTAGACCCGGCTCTAGCGGCTCAACCTCGGCGGCCCCCTAAGTCCGTGCTAGCCATTCGGGTTCAGGTCTGACGGGGGTTCGACCTCCGAACTCTCAGAGTCGTCCTCGACCTTGTCCGATAACTGGTCGGACAAGCTCAAGGGGTGACGCCCAGATTGCATCGGGTCAAAACCCGTTCCTCTTCGGGATGCCTAACGCCTCTAGGGTGTACCAGCAACAGGTGGAGAGGCTTTTCCGAGCCAAAGCACCTGCAATCGCCCCAACTCAGCTTGTCGAGTTCCATCTCGACGGGAGAACTAGGCACATCGTCCACTGCATCCATAGCGGGGAAGCTTCCAATGACTCTCGATCAATCATCGAAGAAGAAGGTGGCTCGAGCCCCATCTAAGGCTGGCCTGGACGGGGCAACCCACCGCAAGCTCTACCTCCACGAGCTCCGCCTCTGGCCGGACGACGACGAATCCCCCCAACGAGTGGCGAACTGTTCGACACAACCGACTTCCCGCAATTCCCTCACGGGTTCGGAAGAGCTGTTTTCAACGTCGGCGTTGACGAGGGGGAGCCCGTCGTTGAAAGCGGTTGAGGAAAGGCAGCAAAGGATCGCTCGTAATGAAGACCGAGCTCGACGCCGTTTGGCCCAACCTCTCAGTCCAGGTACCCCCCGCCCGCCGCAGGAGCCGATGCAGATGCAGCCGCGGCCGATGCCGACGCCGAACGGGACCCGCCGCTGCCCCACGGGCCAACCGACAGAGAGGGAGGATGCAGCCCACGCAACCCAGCACGCAGTTCGACTCGGTCGGGTGATCGACAAGTCCACAAGACGCCTAGCGCCAATATCGCCGTCGCAGTCCAGCGACTTCACGACATGCAAGGCACACAGAAATCCGGGCCGTCCTCGACCACCTCAAGGCTGCGGAAGCTCAAGTCAACTTTATGCGCGAGATGTTGGCCGGTCCTTCCCAGAGCCGCCGCTCTCGTAGCACGCACCGCGGTCGCAGGGACCGGGCGGAAGGCGGCGACGCCAACGACCGAGATCGGGAAATTCAGCGCGAAGCCCAGCCCGCTCAACGCCAGGAGCGCGGTAACCGCCGGAGAGATGGTGGCAACAGGCAACCACCACGCGGACCCCAGGAGGTCAACCAGCCTAACCCGCCTGACCTCCGCAACATCATCGATGACAGATATCGAGCTCGGCACGGGGTCCCTGGTCCCAAATGCTTCTCTGAGAGGCTACGCCAAGTAAATTGGCCTAGAAGCTTCAAGATTGGAGACTTGAGGCGCTACAACGGTAAAGCTGACCCCGAACAGTGGATGGTCATCTATGAGACGACTGTCCGGGCAGTGGGGGTGGCGAACATGTCATGGCAAACTACCTTCCGGTGGTGCTCGGGGAATCCGCAAACCGGTGGTTGATGCGCCAAAGGGACGGTTCTATCCATAGCTGGCCGCAGCTATGGGAGATGTTCGTAGACAATTACAGGCCAACCTGCGAGCAGCCCGGCACCAAGTATGAGCTTGCCCTAATCCAAAACTCTCCCCATGAGTCCTTACGGCATTATATCCACCGTTTCTCTGAAGTCTGGATCACCGTCAAAGACCTCAGCGTCCCGGGAGGCCATCGGGATCTTCATCGTCGGGCTCCGACGGCCGCTGCAACGCCGACCTCCGCCAAAAGAGCTCCTGCGCAGCAAGCCAAGAACGATGGAGGAAATGTTCAACATTGCCCAAGAATGGGCGCGCGTTGACGAAGCCCTCGTCCAATACGATGATGACACCCACGACATATACAAGCGCATTCGGCCTCGTGATGACGACGACAGAGATCCAGACTACGACGACCGACGGGGACCTCGCCTCGATCGTCGCAACTCCAGACGAGAAGATCGCGGCGGCAATCGCCGCGACGACCGAGGTAGCGAACGCCGTGATAATCGGAATACCGATCGTCCACGACGACGACCGGCCGTCAGGCGGCCGGACGGCGGCAACTGGTCGCCAGAACGCGGCAACCGCCGGCGTAACTTTGTCAACAACACCGACAAGGGCCGTAAGCGCGAGGTCAACGGCGACTACGGCGAGTGCGACAAGATCCTCAATGGTGACTGCCCCGTCATCCTAACAAGGGGCACACCTTTGGTGAATGTCACGGCTTCGCCAGCATCTTCACCCAAGCGGCGGCGTACCAACAAGAAGGGCTATCCCAAGAAGCCCCAAGACGCGCACCATGTCCGACGACGATGAGGATGACGGCAAGAACCCACGTCACGCCTATAAGGACCCGGAGAAGCATGTGACTGCCATGATCTTCGGAGGCAAGGGTGCCACGAAAAACGCGCGGGAGAAGAAACTCCTCAAGAGGCGCATCGTCGCACTTTCGGAAGCCGATACACTCGTCGCCGACGTCCCGAGCTCCGGCCTGGTCGGAGCAGCCCATATCCTTCATTCGATCCGACATGTGGGCCAAACTACCTGACGCAGGTCGCTTTCCTCTGGTCCTCGACCCAGTAATCGGCAATGTCCACTTTGAGAAAGTGCTGATAGACGGCGGCGGCGCTCGAATATCCTTTTCCACCATGCTTTCCTGGAGCTTGGTCTATCGAAGAGGATCAACTCGAGCCCCTGCGATTCACGGATTACGGGGCATCATGCCCGACAAGCCTTCTATGCCCCTTGGGCGAATCACCTTGTCTGTTCAGTTCGGCACACCGCAAGCACTTCCGTGTCGACTACGTCAACTTCATCGTGGGCGATTTCAACGGCGTACGCCCACGCAATACTTGGCGGAACCTGCCCTCACCAAGTTCATGGGCGTACCGCACTATGGCTATCTTGTCCTCAAGTTACCAACCGCACAGGGTATCCTATCCCTCCGCGGTAATGTCCTCATGGCTCATGCATGCAAGACAAGTGTGTTCGCCGCCGCCGAGGCCGAAGAAGTTAAAGCACGCATGGAGGAAGCTACCTTCCAACTCAACTCTGCCCAAAGCGATCAAGGAGTCCGTATCAAGCTACACCATGCAAGATTATGTCCGATAAGCCAACAAGAAGGGCATACAAGCTAATCATGCATGTGTACATGCAAGCAAATCATCCACCAAGGATCAACGATTCACCTTCATTGCAGCTGCACAACTCGGCGAACGACTTCGGACGAAGTACCCGACTACTCGTCTGAACAACTCGGCTACAAATCAAGCTAAGTATTTATATTTAATTGATATTTTATCGTTCCTTCTATATATATCTTCGCCATACATGCGTCTTCATGACTTTTACCGACCACTACCAGAGTGCGCTCGAAACTTTTTCAACATATCTTCATGTTTTCCTCATAAGCCGAATAGTTATGTCCTCCTATTTGACTCTATCAGAAAAGGCAGTCTCTAGTTCCTCCGATCACGTGTTACGGCTCTGAGCTACAGAACACAGGAGATACTAGCAGTCGCTCTCTAACGGTACTAGGGTTCTAAGCGTTCCGGCACCGTGCTGTTCCACAGAGGTCACCTAGTCACCTAACGAGCTGATATATCTCTAGGATGAACTACACTACTCACGCTATTCAAAAAACAGCTTACTGGCTAAAAAATAAAGTTTTTTACCATCTTTTCGCCTAACAATTATACTAAGTATAATACATCAGTCTGCTGATTTTCTCTCTAGAGATCAATTATTTATACATCATGTACTACCGCTCTTCATGTTTATTTTTCAGGTGCACGGTTCAGTTGTCGAGCTCATCTTTTACGCTCGGAGACTGGACTAGTTGAGGGGGGTCATCATCCAAGACTTCATCTCCGACCAGTTGGTCGACCCGGTCGACCAGTCAGTCTGGGGACTGGGCCCATGGCCTGGCCGTGAGTCACATGCTTGGTCGACCAGTCTGTTTGGAGACTGGTTGTTTACCATGGTTATACACTGGTCGGTATAGCTTCCGACTGATCGATCAGTTCGATAAAAGTCAAGTTTTTTCTTAAAAGCTTGCCACAACATGATGCTTGTTTTCACCTCTTAATGTTATCTCTAATAACGGCGTTAAGAATGCTAGAGTAGCGCACCGCCACTAAAATGCCAAGTTGTCATCCCCAGCATAACACCAAGAGGTGTGGTATTAAATCATGCCACCATTTAGAATATAAAAATGTATCCGCAAGCGCATAGATCAAATACCATTGTAGCATTTTACCCGGAGTATTACGGGTTGTCATTTATATTTTCCTAAAGGAAGGTCTGTATGGCTTATGTAAAGGTAGTGTGTTGATCTAGAATGTAACGAATAGGCATAACCATGTCCTCGCTACTCAATGCAGGGGTAAGTCACAAGATAAATGATAAAATAAGTATATAATCATCAGCATAAACAGATAGAGACTCCTAGCTATATCATTAGGGTTGCTAGTAGAACATCAAGAGATATTCCTGGGTTATTCCTAGCTACATATCAATGTTTATTATGGTTAGTGCAATACACCAAGTAGTCATGGCTAAGGTTAGCATTATATTTATTCATAGTGGACATACTAGGGAAGTTTGAGAACATAGCACGCCCTTCCGTCGTATACAAGCCCCTCTTGTGCCTATAAACGGGGTTTGGATTACATAGGACTCAACAGAATGTCACACCCACGATCTACCAAACCCGGCCTATAGGGTGCATTCGCAGATAAACAACGTATAAGCACCACGCTTACACAATATTTATCACTCACCCAACGATCAATTAGATGAGCGCTATACGAATCTATGGATAAACATAATATTAATCTAGCTATACTAAGCATATAACCACAATAGACAAGGAACATAATAACTATGAATATAAGTAAATGAGAATTCATCAATTCAATTGTAGCAATCATATAACTATACAATAAAAGAGAACAAAGGCGAGAGGAGGTAGAACTATACCAACTCCAAGCTCTTGATGGCTCCGGAATCCAAGCCTGCGCTTGCCTCCCTCTAGTTCTAATCTAGCTATCTAGGCCCTAGCTAAGGAGCTCGATTAGGGTTTTCGGGCCGATGATTGGACTTTCGAATGAGAATGAATGAATGGGGCTCCCTCTCCCGGGGGGTGCCTCTCTCTTTTTATAGCCCCGGGCGATGATCGTGAGCCATCGGATCAAACCCCGACATTGACGGGCGGCGGCCGGATCGATCCTCAAAGGCGGTGGAGCGAACCGGCCGAACAGGGGCTGGGCCGGGGCCCAGGCCAGACCGGCCGGTCCCACCTGGTGGCCTCCGGGCCCCCCGGCTCGGTGTGGTGCCTTCTCGTCTCTTACGGAATCTTCTGTGTAGCCGTGGAGTCCGTTTTCCGTTTCCTTGTTCCGATAAGCTTGTATGTTTTGCGCCTTTTCGGTTTTTCGCCTACATAAATAGTGAAACACCAAAACTCATGGAATTCAGTTAGTCTAATCCCTATGTCTACTTTGGTGATCACATTTGCATCCTTTTCATGGCTAGTTGATGGTTGAATTAATACAATAGTGGCCGTCAACAACTCCCCCAAGCTTAACCTTTGCTAGTCCCTTAGCAAAGAAAACTTAGAAAAAGTTATTTAATATATATGTACGTTAAGCATTGTAGCCATCTCGGAGCAACTTTCTCAAAATATACCTGCAGCCAGGCAGAGATTCTCCTCCAAGTTACGCAATAACTGAGCTGACTTTTAAACTTACCCATATTACCTTGGACTGTGGGGCTTATTAGCTCCTCCTTGGGTCTTGAGCACTTGACAGACAGAAAGATCTCATCTAAACACTATGTCTCAAGTTCTTTGATCAACTATCATTCTGGAGTTTTTAGAGGTTTTCAAATAAAACTCAGAGCTTTCCCATATATGACACTCTCAAGTCTCTCAATGTATGTGGTATTTGTGGATTCTCACCAAGGCAGTGATGATGATTGCCTTTCTCTTCATCCTATAACTAAAGCTTTTGTGGAGCTCATAGGTAAGGAGAAAACTGAAAGAGCAAACTTGCAATGCATATGTTGTTAGGTCAAACAATGGATCCATAGAGAAACAAGTCATGCAGTCGAATCAAGATATATAGGTGGATGGATATAGCGGATATATGGTGGAACCTAACTCTATTTAGCTCCTTGAATGCTTCTCTCTCCTTTAAGACTGACCAGAGGTTATGAGCTATCTTTTTCTTTCTTCTTTTCTTTCTCTCTCTTTTTTTTCAGGGAGTCGGGTATCTAGTACCCATTGTTTTGTATTGGGACCCTTGTCCATCTTTCTTCTTTTTTTCTTTTTCAAATATCTTTTTGCATAGTTCATAGCACTCCTTTGACATTGATGGATTTAGAGAGATAACACAGGAATCATAGAGCATTTATTGGGTGGCTAACCTAATGAAATATTTTTGGTGTTCTCTCCCAGTGCAGGAGGAAAACATTTTTAAAATGGATGTAGGTGGAATGGAATGTTGTTGTGCCTACTCTAGTGTAGAGTAGTGCATATGGAGGTGGATCTTGATTCAAGAGCATGACAAATTTCTCACCAGGGTCATAAAGGTTGACAAAACTCAATGCAAGACAAGCAGCATTTATGTGGAAGTTTAACTAGCCTATCTTATCATGTTAGCTCTGGTGGGAATGTAAGCTTTGTCATATAGGAACTCATCATGTTTTTACATTTTTCAAAAGATAAATCTCCAGAACTATAGTGTCACTTAGAACAAGATAGATAGCAGCTCAGATTTTCTCAATCTTATCAATCTGGTACCTAGACTTAGTTTCAAGCATATGCAACCCACAAGTTTCAGGCTCAGAGCAAATTCTCAAGTCAAAACAGTTAGAGCTAAAACTTGGAAAAACTTTTGTCTAAACTCTAGGCATTTCAAAGGTGTTGTAACAGAGCAGCTTATCTTCATTTCAATTCAATCATTCAAGAGCTTCCTTTTTTATTGACTCTAGGCGGACAAACATTTTTTTTTTTATTTTTCATTTTTCAAAGACTCAAATTATAAAACTCAAAAGACCCTAAGGACTCTTAAAAGCATGGACCTTCATGTGCCCACATATTTTTGGTATTTTTATTTTTTCTTAGATACTATGGTGAACCTTCATGTGCTCACATATTTTTTGGTATTTTAAATTTTTATGACTGACTCGATAATCGCGTAGGTATACTTACGGGTACCTAGGGGATGCCTTCCCCAATTTGGTTGTTGTTGCGGTTGAGCATTGAAGCCGAAAGCAGTCCTCTCGATGGAGCTCACTCTTGTAAGAGCTGGTGTAGCCAAGAACCTTCATCTCATCCGACAAGAAGTTGCTTCCTTCATACAGTGGTTAGCTGTATGCAAGAAGGTGTACTTCGAGTGATGATGATTCTTAGGTGGACTAGCTCTCGAGTCATCCTGCGGCAAACATCTTATAAAACACCAAAACTTCGTGGAACGGGTTAGGATAAACATTAGTGGTTAGCCGTTCGTGGGTTGGTTATTGTGAGAGGTTTCCAAAGGTTATTACGGTACATTCAATGCGACAGGATGCTCAATGATTATTTTTGGTTTTTTTATGCCACCACGGTGAACACTCCTTTAGCTTGCGCTGTAGGCATGTCACATGGGGCTTTGATGTTTCTTCAAATGTTTTTGTGGTTTTCTATAAAGATGATAAAAACTAACTATGAATTAAAAGTGCAAGAAAGTAAATGGATAACTACCATTGTTACCTTATGGCAAGGGTTCAGAGTTTAAAGTCCTCCGGACAAGACTTCTCGTCTTCTTCATTCCTAGGGTGCTTCATCGGATCCCGAAGATGGGGACCCTGATGTTGGACCTCCTGGTGACGATGACTCAGTTGAGGAGGTTACATTTTCTTTCCATACCTTCGTAGGTTGTGACTTTGGTGCTGTAGGTTCTTCCTTGATTTCCTCCTCCTCAACATTGCTCTTTTGAGAGCGATTCCTCCGGCGCTGACGTCTCCTCTTGGACTGAGTAAAAGCTGCTAATCCAGAAGAGTTATAATCTTTAAAATAACAGCGTACCTTCTCTCCTGGAAATTGGAAGTGGACTTGGCCTGATCCATTGTAGATGATAGCGTTGGTGGTGCTGAGGAACGGCCTTCCAAGTATGATGGGCGTCTCGTCTTCTTCTCCCATGTCCAGTATCATGAAGTCGGTCGGAACGTAGTGGTCCTAGATCTTGACCATGATGTCTCTTGCTACTCCCTCTCAGAAATCTCGTCAGATTGTTGTCCACATTTGCAAATGCATATAGGTAGGGTATAGAGGTGTATCGAATAATAAATCATATACCTTTTTAGACATTATGTTGACAGCTGATCCGGTATCGTAGAAGGCGTTGTAGAATGAGCACTGCCCAATGGTACAATCAATGGCTGGCGTGCCTGGATCCTCTTTCTTGGTTAAGAATGGTGAGGCTAAGAGGTGGTCATGCTTGTACTCAACAGCCTTGACTACTTGGACCTGCTTTCTCACTTGTCTTCTGTTTCTGTTCTTTCTCTTCCCATTTGAATTCCTCTTGGTTCCTTCGTTTGTTGGCTTGACTGGGAAGTAAGCTTCTCTTGGATCTATAGGAGCTTCAAAGATCTTATTCCTGAAACTGAACTTCTCTTTATTGCCCTTGATGGTGAAACAAATTTTGGCACTGTCCGTGTAGATGACGGCCTTTGCGATACTCGGGGAATGGTCGGCCAAGAATGATTGGACTCTTGGGGTCTCTGCCGGTATCCAGGACTATAAAGTCTACATGGACATATGATCTTCCGATCCGTATGCACACGTCATCTAAGATTCCCTTGGGGTACTTGATCGTGCGGTCCGCAAGCTGCAAACACATATCGTGTACAACAAAGATGCCCATGAAAAGACTTGGTCGAAGATTATCTTAGGCATGATGTTGACACTGGCGCCTAGATCGCAGACAACTTCAGGGAAGTCATGCTGCCCAATAGAGATGGGGATCACAGGTCTCTCTAGATCTCCTCTCTTGGGTGGCATGGAGTCATCCTTCCATCCTGATGATGCTTCAACGTAGTAACCTGCATACACATCAACAAGGTTCGCGGTCTCGGGCTCTAGAGGTTGCCCGAATTTTACCTTCGTTGGTCGGTGGAACAAATGACGCCACCGAGCTAATTGTTGTTCTATCATTTTATTGAAGCTAAGCCTGGTTCTTAACAGCAGAGGTAAAGCTATCCATTTTGATATTTATGTTTTCTAGCATTTTATCATTGGATGCTACCTTTCTAGATAAAGTCTCTATAATTTTATTTTGGTTGGAGATCACTTCTCTCAAAGGCAATTGAGCATAGTTATTGTAATTAGTGCCTTGAAAGTTACCTTGGAAGTTACCTTGGTAGTTAGGCCTTTGCTGGTTCCATCCTTGATTTTGAGGACGATAGTTGTTGTTGTTGTTGATGATGAAGTTCACGTCCTCACGGGTCTCAGGACAGCTGTCGCCTGAGTGTCCCATATTGCCACACACTTCACAAGTCATGCATGCATCATTAATGCGCATGACATCTTGTCTTTGGCTTGACTTGTCTTCCAGCTTCTTCATGAGCAAGTCTATCTTGGCGACAAAGCATGTCTACCTCCTTGAGCCGGGTGCATTCCTCCTCCTCCTCTTGCGGGTGGTCTGGCGCTCATCATTCCAATCTTGATTGGAGGCCATCTTCTCCATAAGAGCAAGTAGCTTGTGGTATGGTTAGTGACATAAATGCACCTCCAAAGCAAAGCATCAACATTGTTACGGGTCTTTGTTGGTAAGCCCATGATAGAAAGTTTGCATCGAGCCAATTCTCCATCCCATGATGAGGACATTCGATATGTAATCTTGGAAGCGTTCCCATGCCTCGGGGACCCGACTCATCATGTTGTTGTTTGAAAACTCAAGATTTTCCCTCTTAGGGCACTCGTCTTGCCCATAGGGAAGAATCTTGCTAGAAAAAGTCGTGGAGCACTTGTCCCAAGTTGTATGGTTGTCTTTGTTGGCGTAGAACCACTGCTTTACCTTTTCCAACAAGTGAGAATGGGAGCGGGGACGTGAAAAACACGGTATCCTTTGGTACATCCTTCGGCTTGAAAGTGCTACAAATCTCCAGGAAGTGTTGGAGATGAGCACTTGCTCTTCATATGCTTTCCCACAGAACAGATTGGCTTGCACCATGGTGATGAGAGCTGGCTTGAGCTCGAATCCATTCTCCCCAACTTCGATGTTAGGTCCAAAGGCGGATGTTGTTGGTGTTCGGAGCGGAGAACTCGCGCGGTGACTTATCAGCCATTTCTTCGAAGATTGGTGCCAAGTTGCCCTCTTGTTGTTGTTGTTCTTCTTCTCTTGTAGGAGCTTGCTCCTCCAAAGAACGAACCTCAGCAGTGGGTGTCCTTGATGGAGATTCAAAGATGTCCCTCACTTGTCGGAATTTCTTCCTTCGAAAAGAGTTTCTCCGGATTTTCAACGTAGTTATCGGCAGATCAAAACCACTCATTCATTACCCCGCATAAGATTTCACAAAGATAGAAAACACAAGGGTAAGCCTGCATTGAGTAGGGGTCTATGGTTTCCTCTATCTCATTAGTTTGTTAGGTCTATCGCTATCCTTTTTAATTGCCAATTTCCTTCCCCGGCAACGGTGCCAAAAATGCTTGTTGACACCTCTTAATGTTATCTCTAATAACGGCGTTAAGAATGCTAGAGTAGCGCATCGCCACTAGAATGCCAAGTTGTCATCCCAAAGCATAACACCAAGAGGTGTGGTATTAAATCATGCCACCATTTAGAATATAGAAATGTATCCGCAAGTTTACCGGATCAAATACCATTGTAGCATTTTACAGGAGTATTACGGGTTGTCATTTATATTTTCCTAAAGGAAGGTCTGTATGGCTTATGTAAAGGTAGTGTGTTGACCTAGAGTGTAACGAATAGGCATAACCATGTCCTCGCTACTCAATGCGAGGTAAGTCACAAGATAAATGATAAAATAAGTATATAATCATCAAGATAAACAGATATAGAGACTCCTAGCTATATCATTAGGGTTGCTAGTAGAACATCAAGAGATATTCCTAGGTTATTCCTAGCTACATGTCAATGTTTATTATGGTTAGTGCAATACACCTAGTAGTCATGGCTAAGGTTAGCATTACATTTATTCATAGTGGACATACTAGGGAAGTTTAAGAATATAGCACGCCCTTCCGTCGTATACAAGCCCTCATTGCCTATAAACGGGGTTCGGATTACATAGGACTCAACAGAATGTCACACCCGCGATCTACTAAACCCGGCCTATAGGGTGCATTCGCAGATAAACAACGTATAAGCACCACGCTTACACAATGTTTATCACTCACCCAACGATCAATTAGATGAGCGCTATACGAACCTATGGATAAACATAATGTTAATCTAGCTATACTAAGCATGTAACCACAATAGACAAGGAACATAATAACTATAAATATAAGTAAATGAGAATTCATCAATTCAATTGTAGTAATCATATAACTATACAATGAAAGAGAACAAAGGCGAGAGGAGGTAGAACTATACCAAATTCAAGCTCTTGATGGCTCCGGAATCCAAGCCTGCGCTTGCCTCCCTCTAGTTCTAATCTAGCTATCTAGGCCCTAGCTAAGGAGCTCGATTAGGGTTTCGGCCGATGATTGGACTTCTCGAATGAGAATGAATGAATGGGGCCGGGGGTGCCTCTCCTTTTTTATAGCCACAGGGCGTGATCGTGAGCCATCGGATCAAACCGACATTGACAGGCGGCCAGGATCGATCCTCAAAGGCGGTGGAGCGAACCGGCCG